>JBAMJV010002978.1:0-237518 GCA_037951105.1 Echinarachnius parma | reverse complement strand
AAATCAAGATGAAACAAAATAAATAAAAAGTCCAGTTTGATTTACTTCAAATCTCTTACAAAATATATAAAACAAAACATAACAACATTACATATATTTCTATACAAAAAATATATAATTGAATGAAGATATGTTTTAAACGTATGTGTGTGTGTGTGGATGTGTGTGTGTGTGTGTGTGTGTGTGTGTGTTACCCCCTATATAATTAATGTTACAATTTAACAACTACATCAAGACAATTTATAACAGAAAATTACCTCCTAAATACATAGGACGAATTTGAATGGAGTTTTGACGAAATTGGTTGCCAATTGACGAAATTGCTTTCGCTTTTATGTGTTCAGCAACTGTGACCGACGAATTTGATTTGCAATTGACGAAAATGTGTGCCTAATGACTAAATTGTGTGGTGATTGTGTTAAATTGATTGACGAAAGACGAAATTGAAGTTGGGATTTCCGCTCTGGTGGTTCCTCGGGACGAATTTGAATGACGAATTAATGAAATTGAATGACAAAAGTGTTAAAATGAATGGGAAAACCTATAGTAAGGTCCAACTTAAGTTAAGTTCAACTTTGAATCTTTGTGAAACAACCCAGAACTTAAACAAGTGCTCAGTTTCTATTTGTGCTATAAGTACTAAATACATGCAGTGTTAAAAGGACTGTCCGCCTTTTGCAAGCCAAATTTCAAAAGTTGCGAGCTTATTGTCTTATATGAAAGAAATTGTCATTTAACAGCTTGCCTGAAAAATATTAGGGCTTGAAATCTCTTTTTTGTGGAGTTATAGACCTAAACATAATAAAACCGACGCGTCGGTTCGTCGTTTATATTCCATTTTTAGTATTCACCCATGCAAAATTTCGCTCACGATAGCAGCCTGCGCATTCTGGGGCTGTGTGTGACCCATAGAATTATGAATAAACAAACCAACCACTTGTTTGGTGTGACCCCCTTGTGACCCGCGCACAGATTGTGATCGAACAACGGCGTAAGCGTAAAACTTACTACATGTAATTGTATATTCCTCATTTTCGAGACCTTTTCCGTGGCACTAAATCAGTTAAACACATTTATTGGCCGATATATAGTTCGATGAAGTGATGATTTCTACACATTGGTTTTTCATTCGTAGAATCCAAATTACAGGGTTGTTCGATCTGAATTTGGATGTGTGTGTGTTACATTCATCCCCATCCATCTAGTGGAAACTGTTCAGACGATTTGTAAAAGGCGGACACTCCCTTTAAGCGATCTATTTACCCGTTAACTTCATACGATTTTTGTCTTCTTCCAAAAGTGATATTTGAGAGTTCAATCATATACCAATATAGATTCTTCTGAATAATGTGTAATACATAGAAAAAGAACAATGTTTACCAAGTAAAACATATAAATTGATGCCCGATTGTATAATTATAATATATATTTCAATACTTACAGAGAACTCTGGGGATCAAAAACCCATTCCACTCATCCAAGACCATAATCCAAATATCAAGGAACAAGAGATTATTGTGAAAGCTCGGGAGTGATTTTGGTTGAAGTTGACAAAGTTAATGGATCACTGTAATGCAGCAGTGTGTATCATAAGGCTTTACGCTTGATGTATTCACATTGAAATACTGACGAGAAACCATCGAAAGTGCATAATCCAGATACATTACTCAGATCAGACGTACATATACTAAAGCAAAACAAAACATGTGAATTTATGTATTTTAATGGCATTCTATCTACTGAAGTATCTGATACCATAGATTGTTCAAATCTCTTAAAATGTTAACAGCATAAATAGTTGGGGCTGTAAATACTTCGATTTAACGACCCGCATGCTTTGGTCAGATTATGAAAATGCACGCAATAATGCAACCAAGCACGTAGCCAAATAAGTTTTTACAAAAACAACATAAGGGAACAGGTTTGTATTTTATAAAAATACAAATAAAGGTATGTCCCCAATTATATCCGTGCAACCCAAAGGCGTAGGTAGCTACAAGGGGGGGGGGGGGGGGGGGGGGGCACGTGCTCCAACCGGCAATAATTTGAAGAAAAAAACCGATAACAGACAAAAGGGGGAACATTGCTAAAAATAAATAAAAACTAATGGTTGCACACCGGTAAATAGTTTCCCATAGACTTACATACTAAAATCTATGATTTCAAAGTATGTACCAACACAATTAATAATATCACATAGACTTTTTGGTTTGTTTTTGTTTTTTGGTCATATATATATATATCTATCTGTCATGGTAGACCTATCAAAAGAAAATTAAAACAACAGTTGATGCAGCAGTGTAGCCCAGCCCTGGTCACAAGGACCTACGACAGGTTTACGACAGGTTTACGACAGGTTCACGACAGGTTTACGACAGGTTTACGACAGGTTTACGACAGGTTTACGACAGGTTCACGACAGGTTTACGACAGGTTTACGACAGGTTCACGACAGGTTCACGACGAAAATTGTGGGGATTTTGTGGCTTGATTTGCGCTGTTGTACGACGGTGGTATAAAGTAATGAGTGTCGTGCGACGAAAAATCTGCCGTGGCTTAAGATTTGGATTACCCTATTTTATGCCACAACAGATCCACGAAATTTGTGTCTTACTGGTGTCGTATGGCATCATAGGACACTCACACGACATTCGTACAAAAAATGACATGTGGAAACCTAAAGTATTGTGTAATTTCTTGCTAGGATTTCACGACAATGGCACGTCATTCGTGAGATTGTCGTGCGATACTCGCAATAAATTCTTACGAAATCAACGACGTGCGATGATCGTACGGAATTCGCATGATGCTCTCAAGTTACTCCTAGATCCTGCATTATTCATGAGTTACTCATCCATATCTGGACAGGGTATATTAGCTAGGGGTGACATCTCTGTATGTTCCTGTCGTGAAAGCATTTACAATTTTATTTTGACCACTTCCACGGCAATTCTCATTTCGTACGAAATTTAACCACGACAGAAAATGTAAATTTCAGACAAAATCAAATAGTTGTGGGTTTCATTGTCCAGGGCTTAAAATAAAAAACACAACATTCTTTTTGTTGTTGTTGAAAAAATATATATATAATTGATGATAGTAGGAAAGTAATATCAAAACGCATAAATAAAAATGTTTATAAAAAAAGAAGAAGAAAGAAAAGGACTAAATAGTCAATACTGACTAATCGCCAAAAATAACTAACAACAGCACTCAAACACCAATTTAGCAGATATGTAGGGTTAAATAAAATAATTCCTCAAATAATTATACTTTATAGAACAATTTGTGTATATTGCCAGTTAACTTTACATTACTCACATATTTAACATAAAACAGACTATCTGAACAATAAGTTTATTTTATGATTGTAAAAAAAAACACAAAAAAACAATTGTGCCCCCCCCCCCCCCCCATCCCAATCAGTCCGACCACGCTAACACTGAATGCTCTACGTAAAGGCCCGGTCACATATCACCGGATAGCGTAAACGGATGCCCGACGGAGAGCAAGATTTTAAATCCGTTCGTCCCCATTTGTATGCGTTTCTTGTTCGTTCCTTGTCAGGTGATGTACGATGTTCTATCCGGCCGAAAATGTTGTGCATGAAGCAATGGAGACGACTTTCACCACCGGAAAATTTGATTTCGCAAAATTAATTGTCTATTCGTCGGGCATCCGTTTACCCTATCCGTTGATATGTGACCGGGCCTTTACGAGACACCCTTATTGCGGTAAAATCCGCCATTGCTTGATCATTAGCATATCAATTTTTCCAATAAGTAGACTATCACTCTTCACACCACTTACATAATGAAATAACAATTTGATAGGAATGTTTTCCCAATTTCCCCATTTTTTGTTGTAATTTCACTGGATTTAAGATTGCTTTTGATCTTATCGTTGTAGCAAATTTTATGTTATAACACACTTTGTTATGAATAAGTATTTTCAATGGTTCAGCATGATTTTGTTATAAAGAGAACAAAGGCATTTTTCTTCTTCTGTAATTGATTGATTTTGTTGTTGTTTTTGAAAATTTGATATAACAAAATCGTGTAAATAAGTTATTTAATTGGTTTGTATGAGTCGGTTTATTGACAATGTTTGAGATGGTTTCGTTAGAACAATCTTGTTATTTATACAGCCTTGGAGATTGTTTACACTATTTTGTCACTTTAATTAGATTTTGAAGAAACAAAAGTTAATAAAATAACAAAAGGGGTATATTCAATGTGATTAGGAATGCCTACAACAGATATTATGTCTTGAATTTGAAGAAAACATGAATTTCATGAATAATTGAGTGGATTTTTACCATAGAAAGGTATGGGTTTTAGTACACACGTTTTCAATGCATAGTGGAACATTTTATGAGTTTTTTCTGTAGTGCTTATATCATAAACATTTATTTCCATCCTTGTGGGGCTTGTTTATGAGTAAATTAATTCTTGATTAGAGTTGCCAAGTCAAGTCACAGTCAATTGCTCTTATCAAAGAAGTAAGACTAGTTGAAGATGACCTCTATCCTGGTATACTGCTAAAGCACAGGCAGTTAGCATCCACATATTATTTCCTTCTCCAACATAGTTTAATGTCACTTGGCAACTCTCACCAAGAATCAAAGTGCTAATGCAAGTCGCACTAGGGACTGGAAAGACCTTTCAAATGGTATAATCACAACTCAGGATCTTTGTGAAACATCCCCCTGAGCTCATGGGTTGGAAGTGGGGAATGGGACCTGTCCCTGTGACCCTTGAATACAACCCAAGCAAACTGTTGCTTTCATAGACTTGAAGAGATTAGTAGGATACAAATCTCTTAAAGTTAGAGCATAATATAGGGCAAGAAACAAGAAATCTATGGCTCTTTGAAGATGTTCATTTATTCTTATGGGGAACTCAAATTGGCAACACACTCGGATGAGTGTGTGGACTACTCCCCATATGTTTTGTACACAAATGTTCCCATTATTACAGATAACTTCATAGCCACACTTTTCCATTCCCCTAACTCATGGTATGTCGTGTATACATGTATTCTACAAAACATATGAGGAACTCAAACGAAGGGTAAACATATATTTTGAGAAAATTGAACAAAATATATATTTTTTATTTTTACAAAACGCAACTTTGCCAGAGTGCGTTGCCAATTTGAGTTACTCGTAGAAATAATCGGCTATTTTCAAAGAGCCATAGTTTCTTATATCTTGACCAATTGACGTGCTCACATCTATACTACATCCTATATAGTGCATTTTAGTTGCGTACAATAATTTGTCCGGATGTCATTGTCCTTTAAAGGGATCTAGTAACATTGTCCAAATCCTCAAAATCCAATTTGAATTCTAACGGTTCCCTCATACCTTGTTGTGTTATAGAAGCATGGGACAGGTTTATTTTTTTTTCGAATTTCCCTTTTGTTAACAAATATTTACGATTGAAGTGTTCAGATGTTAAAATATACACTGGATAGTCATAACCGTGTACAAAGTCAGTGCAGTGAGTTGGTGAATATCACTTTGCATTTTTGTTCATTACTCGGCCATATAATGTCCATTTACCTTGAAAATTTCACTCAATACCCAGTGGACATATCAGGTAACATCAATATACATCGTATCAACCATTCATCACTTTTTGCACATGACAGCAAACTTACTAGATCCCTTAAGGACATGTTCCAAGGCTCGACAACCTCCTTCAAGCTTCCTCATAATTGGAAGTTTGTATTTGAGGAAATTTAATTGGAGAGTATTCATTGATAATGATAATTATTGTTAAAAAATAAATAAGAGATATGGGCGCAACTATTCACAACTGAATGATATCGTCAATAAACAAAAACTAGCAGCTGAAATTAAATAGAAATGTTTCTCTATGCAATATTTTGTGGGAACAGTTATTTGACAAGCATCTCCTTAACAATTATTAAATCATGATAAATTTAAAATGCTTGTAAACTCCACTCCCCTCATGGGCCCCTTATAATACATCATCAACCTTAACAGCTATATACGCCTCTGTTAGCTCTGGTTCTATTTTGACATTATAGGCTATTCGCAACCTCAACGCGGACATAGAAACTTGCGGGTCGTGTGCAAAATCGAGAGCTTCCTATAGTAACAGCGGGAAGACCGTTCTTGGGTTGAAATCACGGACGGGTTTCAGTCAGAATTGCGTCCGTGCTATGCGACCGCCCGATAAGGCAACAACCAATCAGCGAGCTCGCCGCTCGGAGCGAGGTCAAACATTCATCACAATCGCTCGCACTTGTGTGGTGTGCTGCCGATTCGAGTCTACGTCCGCGTTCAACGAATTGCGAAACTGCTTGTAAGCGAGAGTTGTTTGAGCGCGGCGGACGTACCAATAGAACGTTCCTGCGTCGCTGAAAGCCGCGTACGTCGCTGAGCGAAAACAGCCTGCGTTGCGCCTCAAAGTACACCATTTAATTGACTCTAAAGCTCTAATACACTCAGATCCTCAAAATCCACTGCAAACAACCACCGGACTAATTTTAAGATTAATAGTAATACCTAATTTGCTTTCAAACATCCTTTGAAATTGTTTTTCATTTTGTTTTAAATAAATGCAAATGAGCAAAGAAAAATCGGCTTCGTCGGGAATCGAACCCGAGACCTCCATATTGCTATATAGACGGGTGCTCAACCCTTTTCATTCGCTCGTATTATCAGAAGCTGTATAAACTTGGCACTAACCCAATGATAATTAAATATACATTATTATGTATGCTAAGGGCAAATGATAACGCGAATTGATGAGTTTAATGTTTTTCATTCCCTAGAAGACTTCCCTAGGGCGTCAAACTTTAACACTCTTATCCAATTACTACGTCCTAATCGGTGCGTTGCAAATAATTATCGCAGTGTTCAGTGCTGAGCTACCAGCAATGAAATGCAACAATCGGGAAGATAAAGGGAAATTTCATCAGAAATCAGCCGGGAGATATCCATAAAGTGTATACAGCCTAATGATACTAATCTTAATAATAATCAGGGAGATTGGCTGAGAGGATGAAATCAGATGCAATATTATAATAATAATATTCTTTTCAGGGAGTCAGCTGCGAAATCAGGGAGACCCGGCAGCATGGGCGTCGATACTTACGTAATACCTATTTATCAGGGGGGGGGGGGGGATGAATGAATAGATCATCTCCCCTGATGAATGGGTATCAATGACAGATCGACGCCCATGCCTGGCAGCTCTGTCGGTGACGTAGCGCCGGGGGCGAGACATGCCTCCAATAATTGTTTTTAAAATATTTTTTAAAATAAAAAAACACAATAAAATACATGAAGGGGAAATACTTTTGTAGAATAAAGAAATACTGAGAAATTGATTCCTCAAGAAATACACGGGGGCTCGGGACAAATTAGCTCCAAAAATACCCAACTACCAGATACCAAAAAAAAACAAAATTGAAATGTAATTTTGCTTAGACTTTTAAAGCAAAACACATTTTCAAGTGCTATTTCATGCAGGCAAGCTTGAAAAGTATAGCCCCCGAATAATGAATTTGAATTTTGTTCCCTGCTCCTCAAACATTCGTGTGCCCTCCCCCCCCCCCCCGAATCAGTCCGACCACGCTACACTAAGCTACTGACACTGATGTTATAGAGTACCGAAGCTGTGACATCATACAAATCTATTTTTAGTATTTCTCAATTTGAACTTCATTTTCCGAAAAAGCATAACAAGTTGAAAATCAATCGAATACTTAACATAGTCGATTGATTTTCAACATGTGGACCTTAGTTTTGATGCTCTTTCGGAAAATCCAGTTCAGATGATGACGTCGCACTTGACCATTCTACACCATTCCGCTCATTTGACACGTTCTTGTCCTTTAAAGGGATCTAGTAACTTTGTTGAAATGTGTAAAACTTGCAAACGGTTGATACAAATTTGTATTTCCGTGATCTGATATGTCCACTGTGATTAGTTAAAATTATATAGTAAATTAAAGTCGTATGACCGAGTAATCAGCTACAATGCAAAGTCATATTCGTTCACTTATTGCACTAACTCTGTACATAGTTATAATTATCCAGTAGATAGGTATAACTCTGACACTTCAATGATACATTTCTGTATAAGCTGTTCCATGCTTCTATTGTAAGTTATATTGGTAATACGAATACAAGTATGTGATGAGAACCGCTGGTGATCCAAGTAAGTTTTAGGATTTTGACAATGTTATGAGATCCCTTTAATTGCAATGTTGATTTTACGCTTTCCAGGGGCTTTTTAATGGCCCGGTCAGATATCAACGGATAGCGGAAACGAATGCCCAACGAATAGAAAATTTGCAAAATAAAATTATCCGGTGATGAAAGTCGTCTCCATTGATTTATGTACAAAACATAGAACAACGTACATCACCGGACAAGGAACGGACAAGAAACGCATATGAACGGAGACGAACGGATGGAAAATTTAGCTCTCCGTTTGACGTCCGTTTACGCAATCCGTTGATATGTGACCGGGCTATAATAACGAGTCATTGATTCGAATCCGATTTTCATAGAAAATAGTGCATTGGAATTAATTATCACGCTGATTATAATAATGAAAGCTGATATTGAAATAGACTACTGCACGATTTTACAACATAGAATACAGAAAGTGTGTTAATTTATCTTTAAGATGTTTTTTAAAGGGATCTTGTAACATAGTCAAAATCCTCAAAATTAACTCCTAGCGGTGCTCATATAGCTCATTGTATTCGTATTACCAAAAGAAGCTTTCGTTTTTTCCAAATTTCTCTTCCGTTATAAAGATATGTATGATTGAAGTGTTCAGATGTATACATATCTAGTAGTGGATAATGATAACTGTGTACAGTCAGCCGTGCAATGTGTTAGAGAATATAACTTGTCACGATGATTGTTCACACAATGTATAACCAGAATCGCGTTTTCTCATTAATTAGATAATTTAATTAGTTATAGAGAGTGAGTAGATATGCGTCATATAATTTTCTTCATAATCATCATGATCGTAATAAAAAATAATAAAAATAAATTAAAAAAACTCCACACGAAGTTGTTACCAGTATCAGGTATCATCACTAATTAAATAATTTATAAAGAGAGGGTAAACATGCATAATATCGTTATCACTTTTTCCGACATCAACATAACTTTGTTGACATGTGCAAACACTGACGAAGGGTTGATAGAATGTGTTTGTATAATTATCTGATATGTCCACTGAGTGATGAGTGAAAATGCCATGGTACATGTAAATGAGAGTCACAATTACAGAGTAATGAGCGAGAATGCAAAGTGATATTCGCTGGCTCATTGCACTGACTTTTTGTTTTTTTACACAGTTTCAATTCTCCACTAGAGTTTTATAAATCCGAACACTTCAACCATACATATCTTTATAACGAAAGATTAATGTTGGAACCTGTGACCACACTCTAAAAAATAACTAGTCAAAATGACCAGAAACCTAGTCAGCCGGGCACCTGCACTATTTCTAGTCAAAATGATCTGGAAAATCTAGTCAAATACATTGATGTTTTAATTCAATATTGTGTTTTTATACAGAAAAATAATATAAAATTATACTCAATAGCGTTTTCACGTTATTGAGTATAATTTCAATATATTTTTCTGTATACAAAGACAATATAAAATTAGAACATCAATGTATTTGACTAGATTTTCCGGATCATTTTGACTTGAAATAGTGCAGGTGTCCGGCTGACTAGGTTTCTGGTTATTTTGACTAGTTCTATCGGTAATACGAATACAACGAGGTACGTAAGAGCTGCTGGAGTTCTAACTCAATTTTGTGGATTTTGACAATGTAGTTACTATAGATGAGACTTTTTCCAGACAAAGTTTAGAAAAAAGGTGCAATGTTATACTTAAGCACCGAGCATGGTGGCTTAGCGGTTAGAGTGTCCGCCTTATGCACGGAAGGTCCCGGGTTCGAACCCAGACCGGGTCATACCAAAGACTTTTAAAATGGTACCCTCTGCCTTCTAGCCAGGCGCTCGGCATTTATAGAAAGGAGAAGGGAAAGTTAATCACACGAGTTACCAGAGGACTGGTCCCTTTCTGTAGCTTTCGCTACATTTAGTAGACGTGTGACCTAGGGCTAATGAATCGGAGATAGGCGCCGCCTTATGTGCCAACATTGGCACGGGAAGGTCTGTAACTTGTTATACTTTACAATGCTGAAAATAAGGTGGTCGATCCAACATTTCTCTTTGCATTTCTCTTTTTTTAAATCTCAAATTAAACAATACTCGTCTTTCATTACATTTAAGTTTAAATATAAATATGTTTACGTCTTCGGAAAAAAGTATAGGCTTTAAATCCAATCAAAGTGTTTTCCCCCTAATTTCTCTATTATCTCAAATGAAAAACAAAATCTGCATCTGTCATGATCATCGTTTTCATAAAGTAAGTGTTAATATTGAAAAATAATGTAATGCAGTTGGCAGGGTTTATTCAAGTTTATTCAAGTTTCAAGAACCAAAAACCTTTCTTCATTTCAAAATGAAACAAATAAATGAAAAAATAAAAATCTGCAATTGCCATCATGCTAAAGTGATACATATTTAAAGAGATCTAGTAACATTGTCCATATCCACACAACTTATTTATAACTCTAGTTATATTCGTATTACCAATAGAAGCATGGAACAGGTTTCGGTTTTTCTAATTTCCTTTGAGTTAAAAAGATACTCACGATTGAAGTGTGCGGATTTTTAATTATCCACTGGAATGTTATTGCTGTTTACAAAGTCAGTGCAACCAGCTCGCAAATATCATTTTCCATATTCGCTCTTTACTCGGCCATATTACATCCATTTAACGTGAAATGTTCACACATTTATTACTTTGTGGACATATCAGATCACAAACATATTCATTTTATCACCCATTCATCATGTACTTTTTCCTTATGTCAACAAAGTTACTAGATCAATTTAATACGTAATTTGCACTATATAAACAGTTCCCCCGGTCCTTTTTCCAATTTAGGGATCCCAGGTGTCTTTTTTTATAAAAGGGTTTCAAGGCTTAAATCCCAATCAAAATTTAATTGTTTTTTCTGATTTCTCTATCAGTCAGAATGAAAGGACAAATCCGCATCTTTCATCATCTTAAAGATACTGTCAACCTTTGGCAGACCAAAATTCAAAAGTTGCGAGAAGACAGAAAATCACATTTAAGAGCAGGTCTTCGAAGATTAGGACTTGCAAATATCTTATAGTGGAATTAAAATGACTTTAGAACAAACAGTTACTACGACCGTTTACTTTTTTCTAGCACTTGCAGACCCTTGATTGTGTTTCGTGTTTGTACTTGATTTTCAAAAAAATAAATATTATATTTATTTTGGTAAAACACAATCGAAGTGATTCAATCAAATCTGTTATGTAACATGTCAATGTTTAACTTGGTACACCGACATACATTATCCATGATACATACAGTCAAACCTCTGTATAGTGACCCCCCAAGGGAAACATGACATGTGGCCACTGTAATCGGGTGACAGTTATAGAAAGGTTCCGTTTCATCTGCAATGGGACACGTTTGGTGGCCACTATAGGCAGGTTAGCTGTTATAAACAGGTGGCCAATAGGACAGTCATGACTGTACATTCGTTATAGAAAGGAAATAAGCATGAGAGACTACAAAACGATCGTTTTTCTTGCATATAATTTGAATTCTGCATCACTGGATGTTTAAAGTACGCTTGTAGTGTATATAATGGTGTACTGTATTTGAAAATGCCTGCAAAAGTAAGACACTTTCTTTAAAGTAATACTTATTTGATCTATTATTTGTAATATTTATTATTATTTTGGCAGGTTTCCGGGGCATTATTAGAGGTTATTTTAGGATTTAGACCCAATAACTGTTTTGGCTCATTTCTCTCTAATCTCAAAATACGCAAAATCCGTACCTTCCATTGTGTTAAAGTAATATTTATTTGATATATAATTATTTTGTAATATTTATGATCAAGGCTTCAAATCCAGCTAAAGGTAGACCCCCAGTGGCCTTTTAATCAATGGGTGACAATTTTGATACTAATTATGGGTAAAAATTATTTGGTGCATCATTTGTAATATTTATGATTTGGCATGTTTCCGGGGCATTATTAGAGGTTAGGCCAAAAAAATTGTGTTTGTTGGATTGGAGTAACGGGCAACCAAACATTAGGGTAGGTAGGTAGGGTTTTTTTATTTCTTTTTTTCTTCTTTTTTTTTAGGATTCGCACAAATACACAAAAACACACATATAACACACAAATAACACATATCGCAATTGGAAAAAAAAAATAAAAAACGAAAAAAAAAACTGAAAACCCTTTAGGGTCGGGCGGGTTACGCCAATCCAACCATTTATTTTTCATTGCCTTATTCAAGTATTTAGACCCAAAATAACTGTTTTTGCTAATTTCTCTCTTATCTCAAAATTACGCAAAATCCGTACCTTCCATCGTGTTTAAAGTAATATTTATTTGATATATTTTGTTATATTTATGATTAACGCCTCGAATCCAATTGAAGGTAGACACTATAATGACCTTTCAATTAATGAGTGACAAACACAGCTGGGTACGCGCAACGCTTAAAGGGATCTAGTAACTTTGTTTGCATATGCAAAAAGGGATAAATTGTTGGTATATAATGTGTAGTTTTGTGATCTGATATGTCCTCTGAGTATTGTGTGAAAATTTCGCGTTAAATGGATGTTATATGGCCTGGTAATGAGTACGTGAAAATGCAAAGGGATATTTGCTTTTCATTGCACTGGCTTTGCAAACAGTATGACTATCCAGTGGATAGTTGAAATCCGAACACTTCAATATTAAACACTTCGAAAGAAAGGGAAATTCAAATAACCAAACACTGTTCCATGTTTATATTGGTAGTACGAATACAACAAGGTATGAGAGAACCACTAGATTTCAAATCAAGTTGTGTGGACTTGGACTATGTTTAACATAGTCCAAGTAACTTACTAGATCCCTTGAAAGAGTAGTAACATTGTAAAAACCCACAACAAATACATTTTCTTAGGACTCTAGCGGTTCTCAAATACCTGTACCACATTATATTCGTATTTCAAATAGGAGCATGGAACAGGTTTCCGATTTCTGGATTTCTCTTTGTTATAAAGATATTTATGATTGAAGTACTCGGATTCGATTTTATTTTAATTTTTTCCATTTTCCATTTCCACACACCACTCGGTGGACATATCAAATTACAGAAATGCACATTTTATCAACCCCGCAGCAGTGTTTGCACATGTCACGAGATCCCTTTAATGGAATCCAAACGTGATGAATAATTGTTTGATACCTAGAAAGAAATCCAGAGGCTAGCATTTTCGCTTGCAGCTACTAATACGTGCGTGAATTATTTATGTCGCTTCTAGTCGTATTTTCCTCTTGGCTATTACTATATGTTATAAATAATTAATGTTTATGAGACAACTATCATCTGTTCTGACTGACCACTATACTGGAGGCTGCCATGTTTTTCCAACAGTAATGCATTAAACGTCATCTGAGCGTGCAAATATTGATTATTTTCATTATTGGGAATATTCAGGACGAAATAAGTGACTAGAAATGACAAGAGTTATGCTCTCATCACATCCTGTAAGTCAAAAGGCTAGGAGTTCCTTCCCCTTTAATGCTGCACTGCCCATCAAACAAATTTGCAAAAAAAAAAAAAAATAAAATGTTTTTGCCAAGTGGACAGGAAGGGAGATTAGATTTGTGGATAGAACAAATCCAACCTTGAATAATTTAAATATTGGCTAAGTTTTAGAGTGTGTCTGGTTCGTTTTGACTGTTTAAATTTTGGTTTTTCTCACTTCGGTCAAAATTTGTCCCAGTTAAATCTGTTTAACCCTTCAAGTGCCAAGGTCTTACAATACTCGTATAATTATATATATGTACCGTAGAACACCATCGTCAAGCACCCCCAAGCACCAATATGCATCTTGCTTTTAAAGAGCGCCCGCTCTCTGTCCAAACGGGAAACTTTAATCAAGAATGCAAATAATGGTGAGGAATATTCATGAGGATAATAATGGAGGTGAATCTCATGGAAACGTCTTTAAAAGCAAGATGCGTATAGGTGCTTGGGGGTGCTTGACGATGGTGTTCTACGGTATGTTGTTAAGGTTTACTGTATACTACAACAAATATCATATCTGTTCATTTGTGTGTAAATGTGATATAATTGAATATAGAATATACTTGGAAAATGAGATGTTTTGAGAACAGAACAATTGTCATAAATAGAGATTCTTAAAACAACAGGCTTTTATCATATATTGATATAGAGTAATTTTAATTACGAGTTGTTTTTATCCCACATATTATATACAAATATGATGAATAACATTGCTATATTTGGAATAAACTCGTAGTTGATTATGCAAGGTAAAAAATAGCGCTATCACAACAGAAATAAAGCAGGGGGTGTTTTCTGAAAATTATTTTTAGCTAAAATTTATTGTATCGATGTCACTAAATATAAAATATTTTTAGCCAAATAGGTATTCTGAAACTGTACTTAATGAATACCCATTTGCTCAAACAATGATTTAGTGACGAAGATACAATAAATTTTATCTTAAAATTATTTTCAGATTATACCCCAGCACTCTTTTAACTAATGAGTTGCAATACTACATCAATGTTATTTATTATTATTATCTTCTATGTTATTTAAAGATATTACAGATATTGTTTATAGATATCAAACAAAAAAAGATAACATGAGCATAATTAAATAATAACTTCACAGAGGTGAATAACTGAAGAGTTTAGATTACACATCTTACATTGAGTTGATCGGACAAAATTGATTGAACATGATATACACCTGGGGGTGTTTCACAAAGATCCTAAGTTGATCTTAACTCTATATTGGACTTAAAAATGTATGGAAAGCCATTAGTTTCCTTGAAAACAAATTCTAAAAGTCCTTTTAAAAGGCATTAAATGTTGTTTCAATTCAGAAATATGTTTCTTATTATCAAAGAGAATTCATGTTCTTCATGTAAAATTTATGACAAGTCTAAAATACTTGAATTTTTGCTTTTTAGTATATTTTGCTCCAAGGCTACAAATGGCTTACCATACTTTTTAAGTCCAACTTAGGATCTTTGTGAAATACCCCCCCCCCCCCCCCCCCCCCAGAAGAAGAAAAAGTAAAAACTACCAATGTCAATGAAAAGGTGCATACATTGACGTCTATGACTTGATTCATAATATTCAGGACTGGCCCATAGCAGTGGCCCTGGTGCCATGCCAATGGCCACCTGAAATTGTATTTGGCCACTAGAAAATAAGCTAGAAACTCTGTATTGGCCACTAACTACTGTTATTAGAATCTACAACACACAAGTCTAAGGTGAGAATATAATTATCGGATGTGTAATTTGGCCTGATATTCTACCTAAAATATAAAGGCCAGTGAAACCCAAGCAAGCTTCATAGACTCTAAGAGAGTAGGCGGAACAATCTCTGAAAATTAGAGCATAATCGGGCCCCCAAAACAAGAAAATCATGGCTTTTTGAAGATGTCCATTTATTTCTATGGGGAACTCAAATTGGCAACGCACTCTGATCAGTTTGTGGACAACTCCCCATCTACAAATTTGTCTTCATAGTCACACTTATGCATTCCCTTAACTCATATGTTGTGTATTAATGAATGCTACAAAACATGTGTTGAACTCAAACGAAGGGAAAACATATATTTTGTGAACAATTTTAGACAATTGAAATCTTGTGTACAACTTTGCCAGTTTGACTTACTCCCAGAAATAAATGACTATTTCCAAAGAGCCATAAATTTCTTATTTCTTGACCGATCCAGCTCAAACTTTCAGAGGCTATTCATCCTAATTAGTGTCTGAAACAACATTTTAAAAGCTATTTTGATGAAGTCGATTGGCAATGATCATGCATTCAATACATTTACCATAAACAAACACATAGTGTCAATGACAATGAGATTGCATTTAAGCAAATGACTTGATTTAATCCATTATACATGAAATACGCTTCATATTTTGAGTTGTTTGGACAAATTGGATTGTACATTATTATGATTATACATTCTCTTATATGCCTCCCTAAAAAAGAGAAGAAAGTACAATGTTAATAACAAAACTATTTTGTTCTATTCTACCTAAAATATGTTTCATATAATGAGCTCTTTAAACAAAGTTGAGTGTACATTATACAGTGGAACCATGTTATAACGAGGTCCTTGGGACCATGAAAATTCCCTTGTTATATCAGGGTAAAAAAAAAAAAAATTATAAAGAGCTGAGACCAGCAAAATTACCTTGTTATAAGAGGGTTTGGTTATATCAGAGCTCTTTATAACGAGGTGCCACTGTACATTATATTACATAACTCCCCTCCCCCCACAAAAAAAGAGCAAAATATTAACAAGTTCAAAAGAATGAAGTTGATGAATGAAAACAGACTACCAGGTGCATTTCATAATGAGCTATTAGTGCTACGTTGCGCTTCAGCATTTTGCAAGTTCAGAATTGATAGTAGATAAATAAACAAGGTTAAAGGGATAGTTCAGTTTTAGTATAAAGGGCGTTTCAAGAATATAATTTGTTTGCGGGGTAATGAAAAACTGAGTGTCAAATTTGAAAGAGAATACAATTTTACTTAGTCATTTGTAATATTGTTTAAATACCTTTCGAGCATGGTTGAGTTATAAATATTAGTTTGTAATGTTATGGTGCAGGTTTTGGTTACTACAGTTCAGTTTGACCAAAACTGCACTATCCCTTTTAAAGGGCAATGCAACTCAAGAAAAGAGTTTATACTACTGTATACATCGTAATATTCCTGTTTTTTATATATGTAACATTACTCCGACTCAGATTTCTGCTTTGGAAGAGAAATGTGAGATGCGCATCTACAAGTATTCAGACAATGGATTGAATAGGAGCTATTGAAGTGCATTAATGCATATCATTGACCGAGGTCCGTACAAACCTAATAATGGCGGCCTCCAGTGTTCGCGTAAATAGTGGTAAAGCCGATAGAGTTTTCACATTTTTATTCCAAAGCAGAAATCTGAGTCGGAGTAATGTTACATATAATAAACAGGAATATTACGATAATACGATGTATAAAGTAGTATTAACTCTTTTCTTGAGTTGCTTTGCCCTTTAATATGTGCAAACAATCATGGAATATCTCAGCCTTACATCTGCTCATGAATTACCGAATGAACGTAAAAGTAAATGGACGGACAGCAACAAATATTTATGGTGTACGGTAACAAAAAAAATGGACTTCGTTACTACCTCAGCCCGACAGATTATTATAAATAACTGGAATGAAAGAAAAGTAACATACGGACGGACAAACATTATTTATGGCCAAAGCACACACAAAATTAAATAAAATACTAAATGATGAACACATGATGTAATCTGAATTAAACATACATGTATAAAGTACTGGAGAATAAATACAAACAAAATTGATAGCAACATTCGGATATAATATTTCAGGAGGAAAAAAACAAACACATCAACACAAATTTTAAAAAATGATATTAACAAGAGGAATGTAAAAAATATATAAGCGATATCATATATATATATTTTAAGGATAAAATTAATAATTGGAAGCTTTTCACACACAAATATATAAATATGTTTTTTTACACTGAAAATAAAAATGATAACAACAATCATAATAAGTATAGATTCAAAAGCCTGATATGCATTACAATATTATAACTCTCGTCATTGATTATGTCGTGTACATCAGGTGTGCAACATATCCACTCCCTGGGGAGCATTCCTTCCAAGACGCTCATAGCCATAGAGGTCACTAATTAAAAGGCGCCCAACTCCTAATGCAGTGCTCAAAATTAGCATAAGCCCGCTGGCCCGGGGCAACTAAAAATCTAAAAATTAGCTTTGGGCCACCAAATTTCATTGATCCTAAATTCTACTGGCCCGTTCGGGCAAGCAAATGTTATAGAATGTGTTATGTTTTAGATTTAGGTTTTTGGGCCACTAGAAGTTGAAAAATCTTGTTTTTACTTGCCCGACTGTGCATTGCCTATTAAATGGATCCTCATTTATGCAAATGGATTGTTGAGTAGCAAAGCAAACTATACCAAATGACTTTCTGAAGGACATACATGTAATTGACGGTATTGTTTGTCATACATAATTATACCAGGGCTCGACACTCGGACTGGCCCGCTGGCCCGTGCACTTCTTTGCACTTCTGGCCAGCAAAAATGTATAAAAGTAATTTTGGTGGCCCGATCGGGCAAGCAGATTTTCAACCCGACATTGACAAATTAGAAGAAAAAAAAAAAATCTTGTTTTCTTCCATGTCATGCTTCATTATAATCAAAGCTTTGACCAGGAAAGAGTGATACATTTTGAATAAATCAAAATTTGTTCATGAAATGAAATTAACAGGCCAATAAATTTTTCTTTCGGGCCACCAGAAAAGGGGAAGAAATTATTTCACTTGACTGACCGGGCCCAGGTCAAAAAGGTGAGTGTGGAGCCATGTTGAATGTATAATTATACTACATTTACACACAGCTATTCTTAACATGTTCACTCTAAAATTGTGAAATTTCAAGAGAATTAAATAATACAGGGCCGTATGCAATGGGTAAATTCTTTTAACGCAAAGGCCAACTTTCCTTTTTACAACGCGTAGATTTGATTTACAATTCTTATGAATACATTATGCGAGAACAAATCAACATTATGACAAAGCAGCCTTTATAGTACAACATAGGCCCTACAAAGCACCAAGTGAATAATAGTATATGATATATATAAATACACAAGATATATGTTAAGAGTTGTACAAAAATAATATTCTTTATACTTAAAGATTTACATTCAACAATTTATGCTACTTTCTTTATGACAGTCTTTCCAAGAATATCATTTTCTTCCCAAATATCAAAATGATTTTTTATCATCGCAACTAAGAATATCATTGTGAACCTATTTTGTATTTCCCAAAATGATTTACTTGTTATAAATAATGCCAGTTATATTTAGATACTATAAACAAAATTTTAAAGACTTTTTTCTACTGAGCAAATGCCATTACCAATTTATGTGCTTATGCATTGTTCATTGCTTAAGAGCTACAGTAAAACATAGTTTGTGCAGTGACCGCCTAAGTGAAGCAAGCGTCCATTGAAAACAAGTGGCCTTTATAGACAGGTCCCATAATTGTTTTTCTATGCCGGGAATAACTTTTGATGACCACTATGACTATAGGCAGGTTGGCTGCTATAGTCAGGTGGCCACTAAGAAAGGTTTGTCTGTAATTTGGTTGCCACTATAGGCAGGTTGGCTGCTATAGACAGGTGGCCACTAAGAAAGGTTTTACTGTAAATTGGTTGCCACTATAGGCAGGTTGGCTGCTATAGACAGGTGGCCACTAAGAAAGGTTTTACTGTAAATTGGTTGCCACTATAGGCAGGTTGGCTGCTATAGTCAGGTGGCCACTAAGAAAGGTTTTACTGTAAATTGGTTGCCACTATAGGCAGGTTGGCTGCTATAGACAGGTGGCCACTAAGACAGGTTTGACTGTAATTTGGTGGCCACTATAGGCATGTTGGCTGCTATAGACAGGTGGCCACTAAGAAAGGTTTTACTGTAAATTGGTTGCCACTATAGGCAGGTTGGCTGCTATTAATAGAGAGGTGGCCACTAAGAAAGGTTTGTCTGTAAATTGGTTGCCACTATAGGCAGGTTGGCTGCTATAGACAGGTGGCCACTAAGACAGGTTTGACTGTAATTTGGTGGCCACTATAGGCATGTTGGCTGCTATAGACAGGTGGCCACTAAGACAGGTTTGACTGTAATTTGGTGGTCACTATAGGCAGGTTGGCTGCTATAGTCAGGTGGCCCCTAAGACAGGTTTGACTGTAATTTGGTTTCCACTTCAGGCAGGTTGGCTGCTATAGACAGGTGGCCACTAAGAAAGGTTTTACTGTAAAATTGGTTGCCACTATATGCAGATTGGCTGCTTTAGACTGGTGACCACTATAGGCAAATTGGCTGCTATATAGAAAGGTGGCCACTTATAGGCAGGTTGGCTGCTATTGACAGGTGGCCACTAAGACATGTTTGGTGGCCATTTAGGCAGGTTGGCTGCTATAGACTAGTGGCCACTATGACAGGTTTGACTGTTATGTGGTGGCCACTATAGGCAGGTTGGCTGTTATAGACAGGTGGCCACTAAGACAGGTTTTTACATGGGCGTAGATCTGTAATTGATACCTATTCATCAGGGGGGATGATCTATACATTCATCCCCCCCCCCTGATGAATAGGTATTACGTAAGTATCTACGCCCAAGGGTTTTTACATGCATACGGCAGCAACGTCCTTCATGTGAACGTGCAAAATAAAGATAGAAACAAGGTTATTATTGTAGAATACAGACTTCTTGTTTGACCTTCTGTAAATGCATTAAGATCATCCAGACTCGTGAAATTAATCTTTCTACGTAAATAAAACAAGGTTTGCAGAATTCTAAAAACAGAAAATAGATTTGGATTTTTGACCATTATTACTGTTTTAGTAAGGTTACAATAAATATTGTAAACAGAGAACAAGGTGATTGCTCTACATGTACATGTATATGTTACTTATCTTTGTGCAAAATTGATTCTTTGAATAGTGAACAATAACAATTTGCAGAAACCATAAATCAGAAATTGCTTTATTGACTACAACCGGTTACTAGTTACACAGGTTAAACTTTTTTTTTTTACTATACTGTCATTACCCTTAGTATGGCCATGGTTGGTTATTACTGTTTTTAGTAAGGTTACAGTACATTCAATAATACATGATTTGTATTAAATCCAATGAGAAAGACCAACAAATATTAATTAGTCAAATATTTACTGTCACGCTTTATAAACAAATTCGCAGTAATGGCGAATCTGCCTCTACTGTAAACTTACTGTACAGGTGATATATTTGTAATGTCATGAATATCAAATGTAAATATGGTCGAGTGGGAGGGACGTTTACCAGATCCCTTCGGGATTCTAACATACCCATAATAGGCCCGGATTCACAAAGGAGGTTTGTACAAACCATGGTTTTAAACCATGGTCTACATCTATGGAGTGCCATTTGTAAACTGATGGAGAATACCGTTACTTCAGGTGTAGATTTGAAGAATTTATGCAATTTCTTTTAATTCATAGCGGTACCACTGGCAATGACTTGCAGATTTAACCCGTTCACTTTGAGATTATAACATCCCCATAGACTATGGACATAGCCCACCCGATTCCCATAAGCAAAGGGTTAATGCACTTTTTTGTTGTTATTGAATGGACAAACAAATACCGCTAATAGTACACAGGGGCAAAGGATTCAGAACTTGTTTATGCTCAGGTGGAAATTAATAAATACTCGTACTCTCATGCAGTGGCATAGCATGGTTGAACCGATTCGGGGTGGGGAGGGCGGGGGCGGGGGCGGGGGGGGGGGGGGGGCATACAAACTATTGGAGGCACACCTTATTCTTTCTTTTTCCCTCTCCAAAATGTCCCCCTTACGTTTTTTTTGTTGTTTTCTCCAAATTATTGAGGGGGGGGGGGGGGGGGGGGGGCAGGCTCCGCTACTGTTCTCATGGATTACTCCCTAGAACATGGTCCTCTACAATACAGGCTGCCAGTGAACCCTGATGTCAAATATTCACACCATAGTCCCCATGGAATTTGAATTGAATTTATATATTTCACAAACATCTTCTTTTTTTTTAACTAAAAAGATTTGTATAATAAGATTAACTTTACCATATGATTACACTGGAAACAAAACCAATGTATTACTGTATCACACTAAGCCTCTTAGAAAGATCATACACTTCTATTTCCTTACAAGAGAAAGTCTTAGAAAATCTCTTGTGGGAAAATGAGAGGAATTGTACTTGGTGATTTATTGATACCGTAGTTGTTTTCAATTCCTGATTCTATTTCAATAACATCATACAATCTGTGTCATTATAGCTTAACCTTTTGCTGGTCAAGTGCGTCAATTGGCACAACCCTTAAGTAAATTATAAGAATGAAACAGGTTTCCTCTACCTATGAATCTTCTCTGTGGTGCCAGATTATAATTCTATATAATCATACAATTTTTCTCTTAAGTAGCTTAACCTTTGGATGGCCAAGTGCGGCCATTGGCACAACCCTGAAGTACGATTATAACATCGAATGGGGTTTCCTATCCCTTTGAACTTGTCTTTGTGGTACAATATTCTTCATTTATAAAGTAATCACACATTTCTAAGATAATATTATTGCGCTTGAGCATTTCATACCCAAAGCTGGGTTAAAAACTGTATAATAGTACAAATGTAGCATAAATAATACAAGAGCTATAGCACTAGTAGCACCTACAATGCTTGAACCTAAGAGGGCAGCAAATATCTATCAAAGTTGATTATCAGCAGTAACTCTAATGAATAAAAACAAAACCTGTAAATACTACAAATAATTTATAGCATTTATAGAGCGCCATCTATATCTATCTAGACACCTAATTCAGAGGTGCATCATTACCTTTGGAAACCTGATACACTTCAAACCCGCACAATTATCTTGTCACCATCTCAACTCCCAGGGGAGCATACTAGCCCAAACTGCCCTACCATGTAGGGTGCGACAGGCTACTTAAAGGGTACCACCACCCAAAAATAATATTCTTATAAATGAAAGGTAACAGTTTAATTAGTCCATTTATACTCTGGGGTAGAGAGCAGCAGTGTGGATTCAAATCAATTATCAACAGTAGTTTTCTTGCATAACAAAAATATTGAGCACAACTATATTGCAGCATGAAACATGAAATTTGGCAAACGTATTTTGAAAGAACTATGAAAACAAACGTAAAATTGAGATGAAACTGAACGTAATTTGCATAAATGAAAGGCAGAAAACGAAAGCTCTCCAAAAAAAACACACAAAAGTACCTCTTTTCTAAAGAAGTAGCCCCCTAAAGATATCTTGCATCATTAAAAGGAAGAAAAAGAAATATTTATCCAGTTAGAAGACTAGACCAATACCCACAGCTTCAAATAATGTCATACATAGCTGTAGTAGTCCACCGAGGCGACATGAAAACACAACATTTTGCCTCAAATGAAGATTCTACTAGGATTGAAGCTCAGGCCGCATATTAACTCTCATTTTTATTACACAGAAGACTATTTTTAGTCGCTAAGCAGTTTTATATAAGCAGTATATTTCTCTATTAGACATAATTCTATAATAACCAGTGATTTGTTGATGATTCGTGATGGATGTCTTCTGTCCTCCTATGAAGTTTCTTCTAACTTTGCCTCAAACGAAGATTCTACTAGGATTGAAGCTCATGCCGCATATTGACTCTCATTCTATTACACAGACAATTATTAAAAGTAAATTGGCAGCTTCCAGCAATATTTCTCTTCATAAACCATAAATTCTCCAGTTATTTATATCAACGATGAGAAATAGGAGAATACCTGTTCATTCTAGATACATTTAGATGTATTCTGTCCCCCGATGAAGTTTCTTCTAGAATTGAAAGCTCAGAACGCAAATTGACTCTCATTCTATTAAACAGGCAGTTATTAAAAGTAAATCGGCAGCTTTCAGCAGTATATTTCTCTTCATAAGCCATAAATTCTCTAATTATACATCCAATTTATTTATATCGACGATGAGGAAGCGGAGAATACCTGGTCATTCTCAATAGATGTCTTCTGTCCTCCGATGAAGTTTCTTCTAGAATTGAAGCTCATGCCGCATATTGACTCTCATTCTATTTCACAGGCAGTTATTAAAAGTAAATTGGCAGCTTCCAGCAATATTTCTCTTCATAAACCATAAATTCTCTAATTAAACATCCAGTTTATTTATATCGACGATGAGAAAGAGGAGAATACCTGTTCATATCCGATAGATGTCTTCTAGCTGTCCTCAGATGAAGTTTCTTCTTGAATTGAAAGCTCAGGCCGCATATTGACTCTCATTCTATTACACAGGTGATTTTTGTAGTAGATGGGCAGTTTTATAAGCAGTTTATTTCTCTTCATAAACCATAAAACCTCTAATTAAACATCCAGTTTATTTATATCGACGGTGAGGAAGAGGAGAATAACTGTTCATTCTAGATAGATGTCTTCTGTCCTCTGATGAAGATTCTTCGTGAATTGAAAGCTCAGGCCGCATATTGACTCTCATGTTATTACACAGGTGAATATTTTTTCTTCATAAGCCATAAATTCTCTAATTAAACATCCAGTTTATTTATATCTACGTAAAGGAAGAGGATATTACCAGTCCTGGTCATTCTAGATAGATGTCTTCTGTCGGGTTTGTGTAGTCCAGGAACTCTGCATAGAACCTCTTGAAAGCTGCCCTGCAGGGTAAAAATTAAAATTACAAAAAACATGTTAAACCAATGATAGCTATGATCAGTGCAATATGTGAAGCTTAAACTATGTCTCTGTTCAAAGCGATTCATATAATATATTCAAACTGTAAAAAAAAAAAAAAAAAAAAAAAAAAAAAGGGATCTAGTAACATTGTCAAAATTTTCACAATCCAATTGGAATTCTAGTGGTTCCCTCATACCTTGTTGTATACATGGTACAGGTTTTAGTTTTTCAAAATTCCCTTTTGTTGAAAAGACATTTATGCTTGAAGTGTTCAGATGTTAAATGGATAGTCGTAACTGTGTATAAATTCAGTGCAATGAGTTAGGGAATATCACTTGGCACTTTTGCTCATTACTCGGCCATATAATGTCCATTTAACTTGAAATTTTCACACAATACCTGGTGGACATACATGTATCAGATAACAACAATATACATTGTATCAACCATTCATTACTTTTTGCACATGTTAACAAAGATACTAGATCCCTTTTATGTGATTTTGTTGGTGAATTTCAAGATGGCACCACCAGGCCCTGAATATGTTATACAAAATATAAAAAAACATGAAAAGTTTTAAAGAAATCTTACCCCATGGCTTCAGCTAGAGGTTGCGCACTCTTAGCGTTTTCTGTGATGAATGCGTGGCATGCGAATCGTCTGTCACTAGGATGCTTCGTGATGAAGCCAAAATATCTAAAGGAACAAAAATAATGATTGAAAACTTATATCATGGCCCTATTCCATAAAACTGATCCATGTCAAATTATTCAAATTACTATGGCCATTGGTTGGTGATTGGTAATTTACATGTATATTCAAGTATCAATCATTGGACATTTACAATAATTGAAACATTTGAAGGAAAGGGGCATCTGTACATATTATGGTCAGTATGATTTTTATATAGCATCCAAATCAAGCAAGCAAGATTTGTGAAATAAAATAATAATAGTGCAATTGTTGCCAGAGTAACTAAATGACCAGTACCCCGTTTCATAAAACACTTGCAATTGTTGTAAGGGTCCAGTTATTGTAACTACCATGGCAACTACTGAAATGCTCCAAGCTGATTGGCTGTTATCCTAATAATTGGACACTTACAACAATTGCAAGTGTTTTATGAAACGGGGGCACTGGACTCTAATGTGTAAATATCTAAGGAGCTTGAATAAAAGGTTAAATGCATGAAGCAACATTATTTCAAAATAAATTCTTATTTTCAAAGTTGATTAACCCAAACATTGGTAATTATGCCTTTGTCTTTAACAATGGATTATGGATCAATTAGCAATGAATTAATATCATTGTTAAGTACTTAGAGATGATTATCAATCATATAAGGTGCTATATAAATGAAGTATATTATCATTATTATTATTATTAACCCTTTTACCACGGCAATAGATATACTGCTTCAATAGCTATATTAGAGATTATTTTACGGACCGGTCGAGTTACCCCACTGGGCGCGCACAAAAGAACCGATCGATATCTGGTTGACCATGGCATTGTATTCGCTTCTATTCAACCTAGCGTGAGTTCGCTGGTCAAGTAGTTCACACAATAGAGGCGATCGATATGCATAGTATAGGGTCAGCGAAGTGAAATTCTATGCGAAAACTATGATTCTGGCTTGTATGGGTTTGTATACGAATATCCTGAAATTAGACTTGTGTATTACCATGATAAAATTGTAATAAAACAATAATCACGCAACTAGAGTCGGGGAAACTTGATATACATGTAGCCAAGGGTTCAATCTTTGTATTCAGCCAAATTATATTGTACTTACAAGATGCATACATGTATGTTTATGCAATTAATATAGCCCTTGCTCGGAACCGAGAAATCTCGGTTCCCGTATATGAGTAGGCGCAACGGGGACCGAGAATTCTCGGTCCCCGTAGTGATCGGATTAAAGGGACTTAGTAACATTATTCAAATCCTCAAAATCCAATTGGAATTCTAGCGGTTCCCTCATACCTTGTTGTATTCGTATTAACAATAAAAGCATGGAACAGGTTTCGGTGGTATTCTTTCTAGAAGAGTCCTAAAAAAGAACTGTTGGTAGTCTTAGAAAGGACTGTTGGTAGTCCTAGAAAGGACTGTTGGGATAGTCCTGAAAAAAAAAAATGTTGTTCTTACTTTGTACTTGAAGGATGGAAACCGCAGTATGATATATGCTTTAGGGAGAAGTAGTAGTTGTGCCCTTTATGCTTCCCAGCTAAGAACCTCTCAACCTTCTTCCGCACTGAGTCTTTTTCCTGTAAAATAAAATACATAACAATTAAAAACGATACATACGAGATTACAGAACCATTTGAATTTAATTTGAAATAAAATGATCATATTAAAAACAATCAAAAGCGAAAGGTGACGTTAAAGAGCCATTACATATTGTTCCCCAAATTTGTTCAAGTGGAATTCAACAAATGAAAAAAAAAAAGAAAAAAAAGATAAAAACAAAGTACAGTTCAAATTTTATTTCAGTATCAATCATTAAAACCCCTAGCCTGGACATTTTTGTGACTTGTTCTCATTGACCGGCATTCTACTAAATTAGTCCGGCCTAAAGCACTAACTAAGTGTTGACTAACCCCCGACTAAGTTGATAACTTTAGTCTGGGCTAAAATTTTGTATTCTGGTAGGCCTGTTTATGACTTTAAGCCAGCCTAAAGTGATAAGTTTGCAGGTTTAATTAACTAATCTGAGGTGTAGATTAAAGTGTGGATTAGTTAGTCCAAGGTTATCAACTTAGTCCAGCCTAAGTTGATAAATTTAGTAGAATACCGCCCATTAAGTAAATCCAACCACTACAGACAACCTGAAGTGACCTTACACCACAAAACAACTGCTATGTCGCAGCGGTAGTTTGTCAATTTTGTCTAAAATATGAGATTCAGGATTTTGGTATTTCCTGAATACTTCTGTGAAATTTTGAACATCAGAAATCATGCTTAATTATGATTTCATTCTTCACATAAATCTGATCGAATACAGTGCTTGAATGGATGCTGATCTTTTGAACTGTCCATTTTCCCCCTAAATGCTTCCGCCATGTTCCAAATCTTGGGCGTTTGTTTTGAGAGGGTTTGCTTAGTCCGAATATGACAAATTATATACCATTTTTAAAGGTAATGACTTCCATTTTAATGTCATGTGAAAATCAGCACAATCATTTTTCCCGACATATTAGTCGTTTTGTGGTGTTAGGTCACATATTGGCTCTGGGAATTTTCAAAACAGGCAGAAATAGGTTTAGTGAAAATACCTCTTCAGATTTAGGTGGCTTTGATTGGTCGATCATCCGCACCCCGTTGTCGCTAATCTCCAGGATGCATTTCGTCGGTGGGCGGAGTTCCGGAGTCATCCTCCTCGCATTGACGACCTTCTGGATCGCCCGACATAGCACCTCGTTGCCACGGTGAAATGGCGTCTCGACCGAGCCGAGGAATAGGAGACGAAAGCGGTTGATGTGTATCCGCCTGCCATGGATTCCTTCCCAGAAAAAAAAAAATAACAAAATTGAATTTGAATCCTTATATGGTATTTCTAATTCAATTGCTTTTACATCACTGAAAACAAGCACATGTATACAACAAATTGCCGGACAAAGCACCTCTTTGACACGGTAAAATGGCGTCAAATAAAAGGGGTCAGCGTGTAGATGTAAGTCGCACAGCTAGACATATAAACTAAGCTACCTTTCAAGTTGTATGACCAGTCAGGTTTTGTAGTGTGCAATGGGCTTCATAACCCTTGCCTACGGGAACGTAGTGGGTTATGTACAGAGTCTATGGGGATATCAGAATCTGTATGGCAATGGGTTAAAGGGTACCACCACCCTAAAATAATATTCTTATTAAAGAAAGGTAACATCTTTAGTATTCCATTCCATCAATAAGTTCACAAAAATATGTTTCCAGAAAAAGAAAACAAAAATTGGAAACGCATCACCATTCTAAAGCATGCGTTAATGCGGTCTGAATTATGCAGACTGCTATGCGTTCGGTGAATTGTAATGTATGCAGAGCGAACGAATCGCCCGGGAATCTATTGTTTACAAACGTGCGCGTGAATGGCATTGGCGCACTCGCAAATGGTTAGCCTGTATGGAACCAGGAAATAGCAGTGGTGGAAATTAATTGCTTTGTTTATGAATTACACAAACCTTTGCAAAATGTTAGGTATCTATTTGATATCACAAAACGGTACCGAAACATATAACAATGTGTTGTTCTTTGCCTGGTGGTCCCCTTTAACATAACACATAATTGAATTACCTGGTTCCATATCCATATGATCTACATTGAAGTCCATACATATCTGCTTGGGAAGCACCCTTCGTCCCCCCCGTCCTCAAGACAAGTTGATCCCGTCATACCAGACGTCATCACAAAAAAGTAATGATGATCTGGATTACAAGCATGAATTCTCGTAGATCAAGATCACCATAAACATCTAATTGAATTACCTGGTTCCGTATCTACATCGACATTGAAATCCCGTACATATCTGCTTGGGAAGCACCCTTCGTCCCCCGTCCTCAAGTTGATCCCCTCGTACCAGAGGTCATCACCTTTGACCTCCACGTAGACGGGGTCGCCCGCGTCAAGGACGAGTTCGTCGTCATGACGAGGAAGGAAGCGGTACAGGGCCTTGTGGGATTGCGTCTTCAGCTCTCCGTCGGTCACCAGTGTGACGGGTTGAAAGCTTGGTTTGTCTTCATCTGGGTTTGGGGGGAAAAAATGAGAAGAATGTCTTTATAGGTCTACATAAGTATAATTAAGCAGGGGTTGAGATTGGTAAAATGGGCTATTAGATTGTTGGGTTATCAAAACTCTGTTAACGCATTATTTTTGGTGACCAATACACCACTTACGACGAAACATTACAACTAATTTCTCTGTCGACCCTAGAAGAACGCAGGGAAACGCTCTGTACAACATTCATTAAGAAAACCATGGACACTACATCACAATTCGAACAATTCATTCCCGCATGGCCTGCCAACAGACGAACTCTAAGATCAACAACAAAAGTACCAGAATTAAAATACAAAACGAATCGAATGAAAAACAGCCCTTTACCATACCTCATTCGGCTTTTTAACAGTGTGTGATAATCTCCTCTTGTTTTTTATATTGTACATAGGAACAGTTGTGTTATTCGAATAATGAATTGCTTTAATATTCATTGTATTGTCAGCATACGCAAAGCCGTGTATTTATATAATAGTCCTCTTAATTATACTCCTTTAAACAAATTATTCCTGGTAATGATTTGAATGATTGTCTAACTCCGTCTATTGACACTGCATTGCATTTGCTTTATGATATACCCTACTTTTATGATTATATTTATTAATTCATGATAATATGATAATTTATGATAATGTATTATTTATCTAAAAGAATGGCAAACCCACATTTTGTGATTTACTTTTATAGAACCTGCTCACAAAACCCGTTTAGTTAGTTGGATTTATACGCATCCCCTTGAAAGGATCTTATTTATTGAAATGTAATTTAATCACTTTTGTTTGTGTAATTTTCTTTCTAAATACAATGCAAAGCCACAACTGGAGCTTTTATGTTAAAATGCAATTACACACGTGCAATATGTTTTAGCATTTTTATATTTTTAGCGTTATTAGTTGTCCAATTTTAGATGTCTAATTTTGTTCTCTAAATATACACCTATTATTTAAAATGTATTTCGTTATGCATGTTTATCATTTACGTTCTTAATTTTGTTAAACTTTGTATGTAATTTATTTTTGTAAACACATATGCAATTCAGCCCTGTGGCTGCCATATATGTATTTTTAATGAATAAACCATATTTGAATTGAATTGAATTGAATTGAATTGAAAGATGAAAGTTTGATATTTTACACAATTCATTCTACACTTATATATTTGGGTGCATTATAAAGGAACAAATCTAATCGACTCGAGAGGGTAAAAAAAAGGATACAAAACAGTAACTTCATTCACTATTTTTTTTCTCACTTAAATCTCTTTTGTATTGTGGAGGACAGTCTTAGTGAAATTTAAGTTTAACCCCTTGACTACGGGAACAGGGTGGGTTGTGTACAAAGTCTATGGGGATTTCAGAAACTTGAAGGGAATGGGTTAAAATCATGTCCTTTTTCCTTTCACTTTCATAATAATTGTTGAATTATTTACTTATTCCCTCTTTTTTAAAGGGTATCCCTACTAAACATCTGTAACAGTAACTTCAAATGACACGTGGCACACATTTTGAATAATTTTTTCTTTTCATGTACCTGAAACATCATCATCATCTTCTTCCACCGGTCTTCTGACTTGCGGCGATCGGTGCTTGAAAGTAAACGGTCTCCGTCTCGGCGTACCGGGGTTTCTCTCGGGGCTCGAGTCCTCATGAAGCAGTAGATTCGTGTTGGAGAGAAAAGCGGTGTAGTGGGGGCTAACGGAGTCTACGATGTTACGCGGCACCTCGTTGTGAGGCAACAAAGGCTCCCTGGGGAGTTGAGGAGGAGCGGCAGATGACGGAGAAGGAGGGGAGGTTGACCGGGTGACGGTTGTTGCGGTAACGGTGTTCGTCGTAGCGGATGCGCGGTGGACGACTGATGATGGTATGTCGAGTTGATTGGGCCTTGTTGGCTGAGATGAAGATAGTGCTGCAACAAGCAAACAAAAGAAACAAAAATCATAAATACATATAGTTAAGCAACAAAACAGAAACAGGGTAATACATTACCACTTGCCCACTGGCCCAGAGTAACCAAAATTGTGTTTATGTTACTTGCCCCAGACTTGTTAATGTTTTTGTTTGTTTGGGGCCATTCTGTTCTGGTTTCAAAGCGCCCAACAGGTACACTTTGAAGAAAAAAGGGGTTAATTTCTAGCATTGACACAACACATACAAAGAAAACACTTAGTCTAATACAGTTCTTATGACCTCCAGATGAGTTTGCATTGAGTATAATGCCTTTCAATTTGTTCAATAAGCATACGATACATCAAGGACAACAGCAACAGACAATATAACTGTAAACTGGGGGAGCCTTCAAAGAAATAAGTCTTGAATCGAATATTTGGGTGGTGATGGTAAATATCAGCAAAAGAGGAACTTCATAAAAAAAATATTTCCCATATTTTTGTACCTCAAATAACTTTGCATTTCTAGTAATTGACATACGCTTGAGGCTATTGAAATGCCACTTCAATAATTTGTACAATTTACTTTTCATTATTGGCTACTATTTGCCAATAATGACTCTGAAAGTGATTAATTGCCCTACATTCCTGGAGGCAAGCCAACACCTCCTTTGTTAAGGGGTGGTTGTGCAGGCACTGCCCCGCCTTACTGCACCTTCCCAATTCTATATATATTATCTATGGATTAAACATAATTAATGTATATCATACAGGACAGATAAATATTCTTGAATTTGAGCGTCTTAATGTACGTCCTGTGTCAAATGCTTTGTTTAAAGAATCTCTAATACAAGGTTGCCTGTACAGGATTTCCATCAAACAGGTGAGTAAATTGCTGACAGCACTATCCATTAACCTATTCAGTCATCTTGAAGTGTGATTACGTTTGTACAACAATAAAAATAGCCTGACAATACTAATATACAAATATGTACAAAAAATAGGTCTTTGAGTTATGAATACAATGAAGTTTTGAATGGGTTGTAATGGTGTACTACTGTACATGTATGTACTTTTATTTATGTAATGTCTATTACAATATCACAGAGAAATCAAATTTGAATGATAACGGTTACTAGCATGTCATGACCCATTATTTGACCATTGAAAAAAAAAACATGAAAGCAACTAGTTGTTGTTGTTGATCTTGTTTTATAGGCTGTCCAATCTAAAAGATTATTTCCGTCTGGCTATACAAGTTTTTCTGCGGTGATCATAACTATGGCGCTAGGACCACCTTTATAAACTAGTATATTGTGAAGTTATATCCACCTATAAAATAGATGAGCAAGGAAATTTGGGCTTCAACAGGAATCAAACTTAGACCTCCTGGCAACATATTCATAAAACCTCACTAGCTTAGTTTCATGCCAAGTCTAAGAATTATAATAATGCATGATCTTTTCAGTTGATAATTAGGGTTAATTTAGAGGGTAGCTAAGGATAACCACATTTGGGTACTAAGAAAACTGTTTCTTGCTCACTAAACTGTATCATTTCAAATACACTTACCATGGAACTAAGCTTATGGGGTTTTACGAATATGGGCCCTGTTTGCTAGACCAGTGCTCTAACCATTTAGCCACAAGATCCTATCAATGGTGTCCCTTTAAAGAAAATTTGTTTCATTAAAGGGTACCACCACCCAAAAATAATATTCTTATATAGAAAGGTGACATCTTTAGTATTCCATTCCACCAACAAATTCGCAAAAATATGTTTTCAGAAAAAAAATATATTATTGGAAAATGCATGACCATTCTGAAGCATGCGTTCATGCGGTTCATGCGGAGCGAACGAATCGCCGGGGATTCTATTGCCTACAAGCGTACGAGTGAATAGCATTGGCGCACTCGCAAATGTTTGGCCTGTATGGAACCAGGAAATAGTAGTGGTTCCGTAAGTGGTGGAAATTAATTGCTTTGTTTATGAATTACATAACCTTTTGCAAAATGTTGGGTATCTATTTGATATCACAAAACGGTACCAAAACATATAATAATGTGTTGTTCTTTGCCTGGTGGTCCCCTTTAATGCCTGTGATGGTCAGAATATATATGAACCTGAAAGAACCCCAAGGATCTGAATCAACTTAGAGAAAGTGTGAGGGTTCACGCAAAGTGATGCTGCTTTTTTTAATATGGAAATGTATGTATTCATACATTTTAAACATATAATTCTTCTGCTTGCAAAAAACTAATTATGCATGTGTAACCTGTATCTCCTCCTCTTTTTTCAGAAGTTTGAAATGGCAGTAGAGACAAACATGTATGAACAGGCACAGCACAAGAAACTGTTGTTATATTTGGTTCTAATGTCATTCATGTGGCGCCCAGCGGAGGGCCAAATCTGCGAAGTAGGCGAAATCCCAACTAGTCATCAAGTTTGTGTGCCATGCATTTCAGTCTTCTGCAACGACAATCCATCTGAATGCAACGAAAAAGGCTGCCATGGTAAGACTGAGTTACAGATAATTCTAGTTTTTCCTTAGTTGATCCTACTGGTCACAAAAATGTGAAGCAATATATAATGTACTAGTTGCCGTCAGCCACTACGTGTCCGTACTAAGCACCCGCGCCGTAACTTCTGGCCCAAGAGGCCAAGACCGCTGAGCATGCAGCATCTATCGAGAGTCAAAGATCAGGCCATACACATTTTCTTATGTACGTTTAATAGCAAACTGTTTTTTTTGTAAGTTGATAATCACAAAATAGGTCAGTTCACTAGTTGTTCCAGGGCTGAGGTTTGCCTGGTATATCAACAGCTAATATAATCGAGATGGAATGGTATTTCAGAAGAACAGATAAAATGAGTCTATACATTGTAAATAGCAGCAAGCGGTCCCCTGCTAAGAAAAGATGTTATGGAAACAGCTGTCTATGATGGAGGTCACCTGTCTACAGGGGTCGCTTTTCTTGTTTCCCACAGATGGTCACTACCTAGTGAATTGGTCTTTTGCATTAAATTTTAACATGCATTGCATTGAAGCTAGCACTCAGGGTTTAAAGGGGAACACCAGGCAAAGAACAACACATAATTATATGTTTTGGTACCATTTTGTGATATCAAATAAATACCCAACATTTTTCAAAGGGTTGTGTACATTCACAAACAAAGCAATAAATTACCACCACTTACGGAACCACTATTATTTCCTGGTTCCGTACTGGCCAAACATTTGCGAACTCTTGCGCCAATGCTATTCATGCGTACGTTTGGAGACAATAGAATCCCGGACAATTCGTTCGCTCTGGACATAGTAGTCTCGTACATGCAGACCCATGAACGCATGCTTTAGAATGGTGATGCTTTTTCTATTTTTTTTTTTTTCTTTTCTGGAAACATATTTTTGTGAACTTGTTGATGGAATGGACTACTAAAGATTTTACCTTTCATTTAAACAAATATTATTTTTGGGTGGTGGTACCCTTAAACATATAATTCTGTGTTGTCCTTTGCCTGATGGTCCCCTTTAATGTCACTCTAAAATGTGCAAGTCTTTTTGTTTTTATTTTCTTACAGCCAATTATGTTCAGCTTGGACCCCAACATCATGTTGAAGGCAACAGTTCTAAAGCTGGCAACAATCAAGGTCCCAGCAACAGTACTCATGCTGACAACAGTATTGATGATGGTGCTACATCTTCGAGCCAGTCTGTTGCCGGGGGTAACGCAACAATCACCACTGCCTCTGTCACTATCATCTGCATTCTTGCTATGTATTTGTAGATCATGTACTAGTTTATGTGTCTACATTTGCCAAACACCAACTGAAACATATTTTTTACATTAAAAATGTATAAAACGTAGGAAGGAAATGAATATTAGAGATAACAGGCCCCCTAGTCATTGTTACATGAAATCCATTTAAGATGACTTCTTTTTGTACATTCTAGATAGACCCCAGCCACAGTATTTTTGAGAGATATTCCTTGCTTGGTGAACCAACACCTTATAATGAGGGCTCCACACTTTTATTACCCTTTCTTGGTGGCCCGAAAGAAAACTTTACTAGCCCAAAAATTTTATTTCATGAGTAAACTTTTTACATTAAAAAATATCACTCTTTCCCAATCAAACATGTGATTATAGATGAAGCATGACATGGAAGAAAACAAGATTTGTCTGATTTTGTCAATGTCGGGTTGAAAATCTGCATGCCCGATCGGGCCACCAAAATATGACCTTTATACATTTTTGCTGGCCCGAAGTGCAGTTTCACTGGTCCGGCCAGTGCGAGTGTCGAGCCCTGTTATAATTTTAATGGTCTGAAAGTTATTGATCTAGAGTGTTGAAAGAACAAGACTCTTAAAATAAAATTTGCAAAAAGAGAAATCGGCATCCCCAGAAATCAAATTCAAATGCTATGTATTTTCTTTCAATGGCGGGGCTTCCCGGTTACCCTTTTATAATGCTTATAATGCTCCTCAGAAGCTATACTTTATATGAACCTTTTACACAGACCTAACAAATATTTGTCTAAACAATCTAGTACAACAGAAAAAGGAATAAATATGTTTGATGACAGATCATTTGGAACAGCATGCTAGACTATGAACCCAGTACTATGTAAACAAGACCCTGAAAAGTTTGTATTGTATAAACTCAATTTGTTTGTCTGCTTGTTTGATGACCGGTTTTTTAATTTCATGAAGGACAAGTTTAACATTCCTCAACTATGAATCATACATGTGTTCACATGTCTAGCAAAATCAGACTTTACCCTGGGGATATCGTATCCATTCCATGCATTTGGTTTAATATACTTCACTGCACATCATGAAAAAAGAGTATGAATGTAAGATAGTACAGTAAGCAGGAGCACTGAGTCGCACATTTTTGGCAAATGCCTCTGACAGACTTGTTTTGCAGACCCTGAAAATGTTTCATTTTTTAAATTGCTCATAACATTTATTTTACTACATTATACCTGTGTGATGAAGTGATAAGCAACCTTTTGAGAAAAAAAGTAGTCAATAGACCTACCAAGTCAAGTTTTACATGCTAACATGCACTTTTAACTGGGCAAACCTTCAGACTTTTTTGTTTGCTTACAACCAAATATTGGCTGATAAAGAAAGTTTTTATTTATTTAGCTTTATGTTCCTATAGATGATAATGGCACTTCCATTCTGAGTACATTATGAGGGTCAGGGTCGTTTCTTCTTGGTAGTTAGAAATTTGTGTTATCCTCATCAATGTCTTATTTAATAGTAATGTACAAAACATGTATTAACATTTTCATTTTAAAGGGATAGTTGAGTTTTGGTAATATAGGGCGCTACACAGAAATGTTGTTTCTGTGAGATATTGAAAAACTAAGTGTCAAAATTGAAAGAGCATACAATTTTAATGACGGAATAAACTTTATTTGATCAAATTCGGTTAAGAAATGGCTGAAATATCCATAAACTAATCCCTTTGTAATAATTGTGGGGCCCCACAATTATTCAATAATTTTGAAAATTTTAAAAATGCTTGGAGTTGTACCTCTTTTCAAAAATTTACAATAAGAGGTTTGTAAATAGTTGTTGATTATCTCTCTATCTAATCACTATTTCAACAAAACATCACATGCACCATATTGTATTTAAAATGGTTGAAACTAATGACTTATTAGAGAGCGCCCTCTTGAGTTTTAATGGCTCTATTTGAATGATAACAGGCTTTTTACTTAGTCGTCTGTAATTTTGTATTCCTTTTGAGCATGGTGGAGTTCTATTAGTTTGTAATGTAATGGTGCAGGTTTTGGTTACTAAAATTCAGTTTGACCAAAACTGTACTCTTTACCAACACTCAACTATCCCTTTAAGTATTTTACATTTTGCATTCATGTTATACTTAAAAGATGTGTTCAAGAAAGAAAATATGTCCAACTCCATTTGTATATACTGTATATCTGAAGCTATACTATTTTCAAGAAGCTTACTCACTTTCCCCTTTTGTTGTTTGTTGGCAATTATATATGTTTTAAAAGCAGCAGCACTACAGTGATCTAATCTTGAATTATGCAGGTGTCATTTGTATGACGCACCTCTTGACCCCCGGAAAAGGTGCATCATGGATGCATCATGTACTCCCATATTGATGATGCACAGTACCGTCATGGAAGCAAAAGGTCAGTCACAACACTGACCCATGTGTGCGTCATAGTCAGTCACTTTACCATGGGTGTGTAACAAGGTTCGTCAATAGGACCAATAGGACCGTCATTTTCATAAAATTGTGCGTCACAATTTTGACTCAAATATGCGTCAATGTTTCCTATTAGATAAATGGTGGGTCACTTTTTCTGACGGAGGGTGCGTCATGGTTCATAAAAGGGCGGCGCATATCGGTACAATGACGCACCATTCCCGAGGGTCAAGAGGTGCATCATACAAATGACACCTGCATTAACCTTTACAGGATTTCTGTGATTCCATAAATTTATGACTAGCAGTTGATCATGCATTTAGGAATAATTTCTATCTGCAATACAAAAGTGAACACCATGAAGCTGCTTTGACCAATGAAATTACGGACACAAATCCAAAGTAAGGGACTTACTAAAGATAAAAGCATGTTTATGTTGAGAATTTCTCTACAGTGGGAAGACAATTTAGAATAAGGGAAACTGTCAATATCAGGATTGTTATGTATGATGTAAAAGACATCTAGAGTGAACAAAAGTAAAAAGGCTGTAGTTTGTAGACTTGGTAATTGCAAGTCCACCATTTAAGATGAGTTATGGCGTTGCTTCCATATTGACCATTGTTTTACCCCAGTCATAATTGCTCTACAGCTAGGATACGGTGGTCGTACGCCCCCAAAATTGAGAGATACATGCAGCGGCCCCAGAAAATCTGCGGTGGCCTCAGGGTCACCGTAGGGCGTATCCCTATATTTTACAGGGGTCGCCGTGGGATTATAGTACGGAGTTATAACTTTTTTTCATTTCTACGTTCGCCGTAGCCATGCTGTAGAGCAGTTCCACGTCAACGTACAGTTGACGTGAAACTGCTCTACGGCATGGCTACGGCGAACCTTCGGCTGCCTTCGGGTCTTATGATTTACAATTGACTTTTGCGGACCCCCAACAAATTGCGTCGGCCGCAGGAATTCCACTGGCGCCCGTACACTTGCCTCACGCCATCCGTACGGTCCCCGTGGCAGTCTGCGTGTAGCTGTAGCGTCAGTCTGGCCGCACGGTTGCTGTATGGTCCCCATGCGGGCGTCTTGCAGCTACCTTGCGTCTGCCTTGGTATTTGTCAAAAACCTACGGCCACTGCAGGGACGCCCTAAGGCGACCATGCGTCATCACTTTAAATGCCGTACGGCAGCCGCAGGTTTTCTGTCTCCACAAATTCAAAATACGCCGTGCGGCTACCCTAACATATGTGACTGCTACAGTATGTGACCGTACTAGAAATGCTGTGGCGGCCCTATAATTGTTATTGGCCGTATATATTTTAGACCGCATGGCTGCAGCGGCAAATGTGACTGAGGGTATTAGACATGCATGAACTTTGCTTTTAAGTATTTGCTGCTTTTGGACATGTATGCTTATTCTTGTTATTGGACTACTCATTTTCAGATATGTTTTCTTGAATAAAATAATTATTGCATTTTAATTGAATTAAACTGTGTATATATATTTTGTATCAATTGACATAATCATCAATTAACGTCACCACCAAAAACACCCATCTCTATCATCCTCTTCTTCTTTCTGCTGGTATCAAATTTCATCATCATCATCATCATCATAACCATCATCATCATCATCATCATCTTCATCATCATCATCATCATCATCAGCAGCAGCATCATCATCTTCATCATCATCATCATCAACATCATCATCATCATCATCATCGTACCTGTGAGTGGTGTCTCTGGTGTGGTTGCAGATGATGCAGATGATTGTGGCTGGCAGTTGTCAGTTGGTGATTGTGAGTCTTCTGTCGGAGACGGGGGCGGTTTCTGTTCAGCAGCTAGCATCTCCGATTGCAGGTTGGCTGAAAATGATATAACATTATCATAAGAAATTTAAAAAAATAACTCTGGTTAGATTCTTTAACAACTTACCTCAATATTGTTTTGCTAGGTGTTGGTGTCTGCTTTAGATTTCAGTACACAACAGAAATATTGCTGAGTTTATAATTAATTTATAACAGTAATGGGTCATATTAGATTTTTTTGTTTAAAACATGATTAAAATGGTAAAAAAAAGTAGTTTCATGAATTCAAATAAACTATTATTAAGGAAAGAAATCATGCTGTAAAGTTATTTAAAAATTAATCAAAATAATAAGTGGATTACAAAGAAATTTAAAGGAACTAAAGAATACAACGTATTTTGGCACTTATTCCATAGTTGATGACTTGTAAATTAGGTCTGCCTAAAAAAATCCATGAAAATAAACACAGTAGTGATTTTAGGCTAATTTTCTGATGCCAAATCTGACTTAACAGCCCACATAGGGTCCAAAATCAGCAGTGTGATTGACATGTGATTGACAATTCATTGGCTTACGTCATCTAGAGAATTTAGAGAGGCGTCACGTACAGAGACTATGGGGCGAAGTTCTTTAGACGACGTCACATTTTGGCGATTTAAAAGGGATGTTCCAAGGACATTTAGATATTTACTAATTACCCCAAAATGTATTGATTTCATGGGACTGCCAATTTCTTTTTCTTGAGGAAAAATTACTTAATTGTAAAAATTGTAAAAATTAGGCCATCTAGACGCTGTAGTTCCTTTAATTTAAAAAAATGTATGGATAGTTATAGTTGAAGATTACACCATTTTGGTAAATGTACTTTAAATAACAGAAGAAAGATTTTAAAAAAAACATTCAACATTAATTACCTGATCTTTGAGTTGGCATTTGTGGCAGCTTTCTTCCTTTCCTTCTCGTTTTCCGTTTCCGCTCTGATTTGTGTTCACTTTCCTGTAAACATTACACATACCATAGAAACAATTATAATTAGACAATAAGTTCCAATTCACCCATCAACAGCGAGTTAAACAAAAAAATGTTTTGCAAATGATAAACATGGGAAAGAACTGAGGTCTCACAACAAACTCAATACTCAATGCACCCATTACTCATAATGGGTTAAAAACATATCATAAACAGTCATTTTACAAACTTGGTTATTAAGGGCAAGCTTCAATAAGTTTGTAATAACTCCTTCTTTACATCATCTCTTTCCTTCATATTATGCAGAGTAGGTATCACAAATATCTCAAATGACAATGTACATTTCACGGACAAATGACTCTTTGGAGAAAAAAAACATTGAAATTGTTTCAAATATTTATAACCAGGCTTCTCATTTTTCTCACTTTCGAGCCACTCCGTATTCGTCTTGGTGAGTCAGTCTTTCTGGCAGAAGCTCGTTTCTCCTTCTCCCCATCCTCTCTCTTTCTTAGTCTCCGGTGTCTGCCCATTATAAACAATGTCTTTATCTTAAAAGACTATATTCTGGAAATTTTGTTTAAACAAAATTTCCCCCCCTCCAAACCGAACATCTCACCTTCGAGCCATTCCGTATTCGTCTCGGAGAGTCTGTCTTTTTGGCGGAAGATCGCTTCTCCTTCTCCCCATCCTCTCTCTCTTTCTCTTTCTCCGGCGTCTTGCCGTCATCGAGGATCGCAAGCAGCTTTTTTGCCTCGTCTCCTGCTTGACTGCCATCTAGTGAGAGTGATTTATCCCCATCGGATATCTCGATTTCGATCATTCCCTCGTGGACTTTATCAGTCTGGGATGAGTGCGACCCTTCCTTGGAGCTCGAAGTAGACCCTTGTCTTCTTGATTTATCTGAAAAAAAATATTTGAGAGAACTAGTAATTAAAGTAAATGTTTTGAATATAGTTCAAATATGACCAAATTGTTTCTCTTCTAACTAGAATATCACCCAGTGAAAGCGATTAATCCCAGTATGAAATTTTGAGTTGGTTCATATCCTTAGGGAGTTTATCAGTTTGCGATAAGTGCGACCATTCATTGGAGCTTGAAGAAGATACTAGTCTTCTTGATTTATCTACAAAAAAAACATATCAAAAAGTGATCATACAAACAAAAGGAATCATATTTTGCAGCTTGCAAGCGTAAACAATTAAACTTCAGGTCGTACACCCATCCAACTAATTTATTGTACATGACAAGATGATAATCGAGTATTATACTCCATTCTTGAAAATGTATGTTTCTACAACAAATTTACTTTTTCAACATTTAATTGTTTTTTGGGGGAAACTAAAACTTTGGGGCAAGAAAATGGCAAGAAAATCTATAATCTACTTGCTCACTTGGCAAGAAGAAAAACATTGTTCAATAGCACACTGTAGACATACTTACTGCATACTATAAATGACTCCGAGGAAGAACCTCTCCCTGTGTATTCCAGGCTGAAGATGTCCTCACTCTGGAAACTATCCAGGCTCAGATCATGGGTCAGTCTGTAACTGAATCAACACAATTAACACAAAAATACAAGATTACAATTTGTGACAGGCTAACTTCACAACCCACCACTTGTTGGGGAAAAAAATTTCTAAAAGTTGAAAGTGAGATATCAATGTTTCAATATATGACAACGATGTAGAATTGTTTTTTTTTTTAAATTGTAAAAAAATTTCACTGGATATTTCAATTTGATTTATTTTGTATTATAAAAAGCAAGAGTTTATCTTGGTAGTTAAAGGGATAGTTGAGTTTTGGTAAAGAGAGTACAGTTTTGGTCAAACTGAATTTTAGACAGCCAAAACCTGCTCCATTACATTACAAACTAATAGTTATAACCCCATCAAGGCATCATGCTCGAAAGGAATACAAAATTACAAATGACCAAGTAAAAAGCCTGTTATCATTCGAAATGAGACGTTAAAACTCAAGAGGGCGCTCTCTAAATACTCATTGGTTTCAACCATATTAATAAAATATTGTGTGCTGATGTTTTGTTTCAAGAATAGTGGTTAGATAGAGAGATAATTAACAAATAATTAAAGACCTCTTTTGTAAATTGTTAATATAATCATGCTTAAAATGTTGCAATAAAGTAATTTTCACATTAATCTTATATAATTTTACAAGTTAATATTTTGCAAAGCCAAAATAAAAAGAGAACATGTTTGACATGTTTGAAAACTTAGTAATTTGAACTTTGACAAAGATTTGAGTATAATAAGTTGAATAACCAACTCTCTAAATGTTTGCAATGTCTAAAATGTTACACTACATGAGGAATAACACATAACAATTAATGACAATTAGTAAAAGTTGTCTTGCTAATTTATTATCAAGTTCAGCAAATACGTGTAATGCATGTAAATGTATTAAATGGCACTGCAACCATTCGTAGAGTATACTAACACGAATGTTAATGGACGGGACAACACTAAAAAGCAATACAGCTGTTGGCGTCAAACAGATGCGATTTTTGTTTTCATTCCAACGCCGTTTTCGGCATTTAAAACTTGAATGAGAAACATTCACTGACCTGTACGAATCCATCGATGATCTCAACGCCGAACATCTTTTAGGAGACCCCCACTCGTCTTCTTCGAATTCAAACTCCATCTCGAAGACTCGATCGTTCAGTGACACCTGCAACATCCATTCCTCATCTCGGAATCGTGCGATGGAGGACAACCGTAGCGCAAATAATTTGTCTCGCCATTCGAATGCTGTAAACGCGCGCATCCCGATTGCGTAATAACATTGGTGCTTACACATTCGTCCCGTGCTTTGGTATCCCATTGACGTCAGTTGTTGAGCCAGTTTGATGAGATGACGTTAAAGGATACATTAACATGATCAAACACCCAATTACGTGTCTCGCATCTTACAAGGCCCCCTTCATTCAAAGTAGGCTACATCAGTATTTATATAAGCATACATTTTATCCACAGAAATATATTCGCGACCTCACTGTCTGATGAGCAATGGGCTATTAAATTAGACTTATGTCTAGCCGGATGAAAAGGTTTTCTGAATCAGAGGGATGTGGTGGGGGGTGGGATTAGTTTAGGATTGGAAAGTAGACACATATTAATTATAGGTCAAAAACTAGATCAGTACATCATTCGCTAGCTGAAATTCCTAAACTAGTAGGCCTATATGATTAACCTACCAAGTAGCCTACCAATTAGCGCGCAGCTACCACCATCCCTGATAGCAGACACTGGTAAAAATTACGTCAAATTTACGTCATTTTACGTCGGGTACGTCGTCTTAACGACGTCTTAAATTAACGTCAAAAAGTGAAGATTTTGCACCCGCGTTTACCGTGATATCAACGTCATATTTTGACGTGATATTAACGTATTTTTTTCCCAAAAGGCGTCTTTATGACGTCTTTAAGTCGTCAATTTGTACCATTAATTACGTTATTAAGACGACATAAAGACATCGTATTGGTCAAAATAAGACGTGATTTTTACGTCTGGATTTGACGTGATTTTCACCTTGTGTACGTCGTCTTTAAGACGTCGTAAATTAACGTCAAAAAGTGAAGATTTTGCACCCGCGTTTACCGTGATATCGACGTCATATTTTGACGTGATATTGACGTATTTTTTCCGAAAAGGCGTCTTTAAGACGTCTTTAAGTCGTCAATTTGTACCATTAATTACGTTATTAAGACGACATAAAGACGTCTTATTGGTCAATATAAGACGTGATTTTTACGTATTGATTTGACGTGATTTTCAAGTCGTGTACGTCGTCTTAAAGACGTCATAAATTCACGTCAAAAAATGAAGATTTTGCACCCGCGTTTCACGACATATAGACGTCATATTTTGACGTGCTAACGACGTCTTTTTATGACGAAAAGACGTCGTATTGACGTCATATTTTGAAGCGATTTTTACATTATTAAAAATTAAAAAATTGAGATGGTAATGTCTTGTAGTATATTCCATAGTCAACAGTTTTATAACATGTAACACATAATCCTATCCTATTCCTAAATCCTAAACCTATCCTATCCTATAACCTACGTCTAACACCTTACTGATCAGTTGTCGTATAGGTTCCGTATATATATCCCGCTTCTTAGTATGTGAGATTTAAATGGTTAGTATTGACTGTTTAGTATTTCAAAGAGTTGATGCCTAAATAATTAATTTGCAAATCATGTTGAAAATATTAAAAACAGGTTGGTATTTATATTAGTTTTAATATCTGCAAAAACAAGATCATAATAACAATGTTTTCAATGTAAATAGTTATAAAAATTGGAATTTTACTTTGCACTCTAATGCGATTGTTTATAATCGATCATGAATGAATCCTGTATCCATTAGACCTGAAGACGTTAATCATAAGTCCTACTGTATTTTCTTTTGTTATTCATGTTCTAAAAGGTTTCTTTAGAAAATTTAGCAATATTACCACCTTGGGATCATTGGGTTATTTCCACTTTGATACGATCGTTTATAATCGATCATGAATTATTCCTGTAGGCGATCCTATTATGTTGTAGACGTTCATAAGTCCAATATTTGTTTGTTTGTTTTTACTCATGTTCTCAAGGGATTCTTTAGGAAATCTAGCAATATTACCACCCTGGCATCATTGGGTTATTTCCACTTTGATACTATCGTTTATAATCGATGATGAATTATTCCTGTAGGCGATAATAGGTTGTAGACAGTCCAATATTTGTTTGTTTTTTCTCATGTGCTTAAAGGTTTCTTTAGATAATTTAGCAATGTTACCTTGGCAACCTTGAAAATTTGTTTTAGAATTAGCATTATACAGATAATCAGCTAAATTGCATATTTGTTTTATTAGGTCAGAGGCAGGCGCGCCGGAAGCAGTTTTGGATTGGGGGGGGGGGGCAAAACCCCAAGGGGGCTCACAATTTTGGTGTGTATAGGGGCTCATGCCCAACCACACTCTGGGTTGCCAAGTTTGAGCCAGAGGTGAGAGTGAGACATTGCGAGGGAGCGAAGCGACTGAGCGGGGGGAGGGTGTGGGAGGGGGGTGTCCCCCCTCCCACGGTAGGGAGTTTTTGCATTTTTGGACTTGAAATTGTGCAATCTGATGCATACCTAGATAGGAAATTCGGCTGTATTTGGGAAAGCGTGATATGATTTGATCGACCAGAAAGTTTTAATATATTTTTCACGTAGAAAACAAATAATTGACACACTAATAAATATGTACCCCAAAACACACACACACAACACAACATAAACCATAATTATGCAACATTATGTATGATCCAACAACACACTGCCAATAATGAGTCCCGATGGAGCGAAGCGCCTGAGGGCTGGGGCAGGGAGGGAGGGGGAGGGTTTGGGAGGGGGTATCCCCCTCCCACGGTAAGAAAGATTTTGCATTTATGAATTTGAAATTGTGCAATCTGGTGCATACCTAGATAGGAAATTCGGGCTTAAGATTAACTGCATCTGGGAAAGCGTGTTATGATTTGATATATATATTTTTTCACGAAGAAAGCAAATAATTGACGCACTAATAAATATGCACAACTCCCACATAAATATTGTATTTAGTGTCATACACAGTTCCAACATAAACCATATATGGCTTATGTATGATCCAACAACATGGCCTACAGCCAATAATGAATCCCTGATAGCAAACACTGGTAAAAATGACGTCAAATTTACGTCGTTTTTCGTCGTGCACGTCGTCTTAAAGACGTCTTAAATTCACGTCAAAAAGTGAAGATTTTGCACCCGCGTTTACCGTCATATAGACGTCATATTTTGACGTGATAATGACGTATTTTCCCCCGAAAAGGCGTCTTTACAACGTCTTTAAGACGTCAATTTGTACCATAAATTACGCCATTTAGACGACATAAAGACGTCTTATTGGTCAATATAAGACGTGCTTTTTACGTCTGGATTTGACGTCATTTCCACCTTGTGTACGTCGTCTTTAAGACGTCGTAAATTCACGTCAAAAAGTGAAGATTTTGCACCCGCGTTTACCGTGATATAGACGTCATATTTTGACGTGATAATGACGTATTTTTATCCGAAAAGGGGTCTTTATGACGTCTTTAAGTCGTCAATTTGTACCATTAATTACGTTATTAAGACGACATAAAGACGTCTTATTGGTCAATATAAGACGTGATTTTTACGTCTGGATTTGACGTGATTTTCACCTTGTGTACGTCGTCTTTAAGACGTCGTAAATTCACGTCAAAAAGTGAAGATTTTGCAACCGCGTTTACCGTGATATAGACGTCATATTTTAACGTGATAATGACATATTTTTATCCGAAAAGGCGTCTTTATGACGTCTTTAAGTCGTCAATTTGTTCCATTAATTACGTTATTAAGACGACATAAAGACGTCTTATTGGTCAATATAAGACGTGATTTTTACGTATTGATTTGACGTGATTTTCACGTCCTGTACGTCGTCTTAAAGACGTCATAAATTCACGTCAAAAAGTGAAGATTTTGCACCCGCGTTTACCGTCATATAGACGTCATATTTTTACGTGATAATGACGTATCTTTTTCCGAAAAGGCGTCTTTACGACGTCTTGAAGACGTCAATTTGTACCATAAATTACGCCATTTAGACAACATAAAGACGTCTTATTGACGTCATAAAAAGGTCGTCCATACGCCAAAAATAATTGTTTAAATGTCTTTGAAAGACGTCATAATCACGTTGTAATAACGTCGTCTATACGACAAAAAATAATTGGAAAAAATGTTTTTTAAAAGACGTCACAATGACGTAATGAGGTCGTTCATACGACAAAAAATGATGGCAAAAACTAGTCTTGTAAAGACGTCATAATGACGTCTTAATATTGTCGTGCGTACGACACAAACCTTAATGGCAAAAATGGTCCTTTCAAAGACATTATAAAGACGTCATTATAAAGCCTTTTATACTACAAAATAAATACTTAAAAATTATCTTTTAATGACGTGATAATGACGTCGTTTTTACATTCTTAATATGACGAAAAAGCATTGGAAAAATGGTCTTTGAAAGACGTCACAATGACGTTGTAAAAAGGTCGTCCATACGACATTAAATGATGGCAAAAACTAGTCTTGAAAACACATCATAATGACGTCATATTAACGTCGTCGTACGACACTAACCATAATAGCAAAAATAGTCTTTAAAAGACATCATGAAGACGTCAATTTTAAGACTTTTTTATGACAAAATAAATAGTGAAAAAATGGTCTTTGAAAGACGTCAACATGACGTAGTAAAAAGTTCGTCCATACGACAAAAAATGATGGCAAAAAAACTAGTCTTGAAAAGACTTCAAAATGACGTCGTAAAGTGATCGTCCATACGACAAAAAATGATGGCAAACAATAGTCTTGAAAAGACGTCAAAATGACGTCTTAATAATGTTGTCCGTAGGACACAAACCTTAATTGCAAAAATGGACTTTCAAAGACATCATAAAGACGTCGTTATAACGTATTTTATACTACAAAATAAATACTTAAAAATAATCTTTTAATGACGTGATAATGACGTCGTTTTTACATCCTTAATACAATGTAATATGACGAAAAACATTGGAAAAAATGGTCTTTGAAAGACGTCACAATGACGTTGTAAAAAGGTCGTCCATACGACAATAAATGATGGCAAAAACTAGTCTTGAAATCACATCATAATGACGTCGTATTAACGTCGTCGTACGACACAAACCATAATGGCAAAAATAGTCTTTAAAAGACATCATCAAGACGTCAATTTTTAGACGTTTTTATGACAAAATAAATAGTGAAAAAATGGTCTTTGAAAGACGTCAAAATGACGTAGTAAAAAGGTCGTCCATACGACAAAAAATGATGGCAAAAAACTAGTCTTGAAAAGACTTCAAAATGACGTAGTAAAGTGGTCGTCCATACGACAAAAAATGATTGCAAAATAGTCTTTCAAAGACATCATAAAGACGTCGTTGTTACGTCTTCTATACGACAAAAATAAATACTGAAAAAGTGATCTTTAAATGACGTAATATTAACGTAATTTTTACGTCCTTCCATACGACAAAAAACAATTGGAATATGGTCTTTGAAATACGTCACATTAACGTCGTAAAAAGGGCGTCCATACGACAAAAAATGATGGCAAAAAATTGGTCTTGAAAAGACGTCAAACTTACGTCTTTATAGCGTTATTGATACGACATAAACCCGTATGGCAAAAATGGTTTTAAACGACATTATAAAGACGTCGTTATCATGTCTTCTATACGACAATAATACATTCTTAAAAATGGTCTTTGAACGACGTTATAATGACATCGTTTTTACGTCTTTCCTACGACAAAAATAAATAGTGGAAAAATGGTCGTTTAAAGATGTTATAATGACGTCAATGTTACGTCTTTTATACGACATAAGTCATCATGTCAAAAATGGTCTTTAAAATACGTCATAATGACGTCGTATTCTGATCGTTTGTACGACATATGACGTGTTTACCAGTTTACGACCAAATTAAGACGTCATAAAGACGTCAGTCTGCTATCAGGGATTCATCCATCCATTTATCCATCCGGCCACTCATGCATCCATCCTGAACCACCCATCCTTCCATCCTATTAATTCCTTCTATCCATCTAATCACAACAGCCAGCCATCTATCCATCCATCCATCCATCCATCCATCCATCCATTGCATTTCAATAATGCCATCCTCCATCCATCCATCCATCCATCTACCCGCCCACCCATCCATAATCCATTGCATTTCAATAATGCCATCCTCCATCCATCCATCCATCCACCCACCCACCCATCCATCCATCCATCCATCCATCCATCCATCCATCCATCAAATATCCATCCATCCATCCATCCACCCATCCCGGACTCCCATCCATCCATCCATCCATCCATCCATCCATCCATCCATCCATCCATCCATCCATCCATCCATCCATCCATCCATCCATCCATCCATCCCGTACATCCATCCATCTATCCATCCATCCATCCATCTAAGTTACATCCATCCATCTATCTCCATCCATCCATCCATCCCGATCCATCCACCCATCCATCCATCCATCCATCCATCCATCCATCCATCCATCCATCCATCCATCCATCCATCCATCCATCCATGCATCCATCCATCCATCCATCCATCCATCCATGCAGCCAGCCATCCATCCCGTCCATCTATCCATCCACCCATGCATGCATCCATACATGCATCCATCCAGCCATCCGTATGATCCACCCATCCATCCATCTATCCATTCATCCATCCATCAATCCATCCATCCATCCATCCAAACGCCATCGCATTTCAATAATGCCATCCATCCATCCATCCATCCATCCATCCATCCATCCATCCATCCAATATCCATCCATCCACCCATCCCATCCATCCATCCATCCATCCATCTATTCATCCATCCATCCATCCATCTTTCTATCTGTCCATCCCATCCCGAATTATTACACACAATAACAATAACAACATAATTAAAAATGCATACCGTACCGTACCGTACCTTTACGTACACGTGTATGATACAATATGAATTGCTAAATTAAAACACGTGTACTGCATGCTGTACCTATACCTGTACTGCATGCATGCATGCAAAGTGCAAACGCGACATTTATTTTGCTTTCAGAGGAAGCTGAACAGCGGGACAAAAATGCAGCTCTGCAAAGACACAACTCGATTAATTCACGTTTTTAAACGTCGTTACGCCCTGCTGAAAAGTTTCCAAACATTTCAGCGCCACAAAAGTGGCAGATACAGTGATACTTTGAATTTACCCAGCACTTCTTTCGAATTATGGGGAGCCGGGAAAAGGGAGCAAGCGGTGCAGACGGTAGGTTCTTGTTCTGCCGAGTCTGTCGGCCTGGCTGACCGGTGTTGTGTCGCTCATGCTGTGTGTGTGAAGGTGTAGAAGTTTATACCGTGTTTTTGAGACACTTTCTTACATTTCAACTATTTTTTACATTCACCCAATTTTCTCTTACATCGCTTGAATCGCTTGAACGTAAAAATCTTTAAATTTTTGCTTACATGAGTCAAAAATTAAAGTGAAATCATCTTGTATGTGATGTCAGCCGTGTGGGAATTCAGACACGCATGTGCTAGTATAATGGCGTCTCTGAATTCGGATACGGAATCAAAAGAGGCAGGGACGGGGGGGGGGGGGGAGGGGGGGGGCGTGGCTTGAATCAGAATGAAGTTGATTTATATTGTAATTTCAACATTACATTTTAAAACCCATGAATTATGATTATTTTATTGTCTAAAATAACAAAATTGCAAATTTCTTGATTTTTTAAATTTTCGTGATGATTTTTGTGATAAAATGTTTGGTTTTTTGTCATTAAAAAAATTTAGACTAATTATGAGTATGAATTTGCATTTTCACAATTTTTATTTTAATTTTAAAGGGATAGTTGAATATTGGTCAAACTTAACCCTATTAAGGCCGGGCTATTTGAGGTCTTCAGCAGGCCGGGGGGGGGGCCATTATGGCCCCCCCCCTAAGATCTCGGCCGCGGAGCGGCCGATCGCCGTAAAAATTTGCACGCGTGATAAGTGAAGTGTATAGAATACAATGGTAATTTTTAAAAATTTTGAAAAATTCATTAATTTGCATATTTATGGTAATTTATGCAAATAAGTCATGAAATTCATATTTTTACCCATAAATCATATATTCTTCATAATTAAATTCTGGTTTTCACTACATATATTCTTTAGAGCATTTGGAATGATACTACAACAAAAAAAATTGGAAGAGCCCGGTTCTTCCTTTTGTTTTCTATTGTTTTATTAATTTCTTATGTATTTCTTTGTTTTTTAACTTATGTATTTTATTGTTTTTGTTGTTTATTTTATTTCTAACTATAATTTAACTGTTTTGAACCCCAAAACCAACATATAAAATGTAAACAACACCAAATATCTAATAATACACCTCATTTTATGAAAATTGATATTTCCATATGTTTTGTACACAAATCACGAAATTGAGCGATTTTCGGGCTGACATGCATAGACAAAAGGTCACGTGACTTTGTAACGGAGGGTCCGATTTTCGAAATTTTTGTTTTAAAACGTGCGCAAGACCCGAAAGAAAAAAGTCACCAAGCAGCGGCGCGTCATCTTGCAGCGTTTTGGAGCAATAAAAAAAATTCCGGAGGGGGGGGGGCCATTATGGCCCCCCCCCGGCCTTAATAGGGTTAAAGGGGACCACCCCCACCACTTAAATAACAACACATTATTATATGTTTTGGTACCATTTTGTGATATCAAATAGATACCCAACATTTTGCAAAGGGTTGTGTAATTCATAAACAAAGCAATTAATTTCCACCACTTACGGAACCACTAGTATTTCCTGGTTCCATACGGGCCAACCATTTGCGAGTGCGCCAATGCTATTCACGTGTACGTTTGTAGACGATAGATTCCCGGGCGATTCGTTCGCTCTGCACACATTAGTCTTCGCAATTCATACCGCATGAACGCATGCTTTAGAATGGTGATGTGTTATCCAATTATATATTTTTTTTCTGGAAACATATTTTTGTGAACTTGTTGATGGAATGGAATACTAAAGATGTTACCTTTCTTTAATAAGAATATTATTTTTGGGTGGTGGTACCTTTAACTAAATAGTAACCAAAACCTGCACCATTTCGGTACAAAATAATAGTTATAACTTCTAGGAACTTCACCATGCTAAAAAAGTATACACAATTACAAACGACCAAGTAAAACCCCAGTTATTAAAAAAGAGCCGTTACAACTCAAGAGGGCGCTCTTAAAAAAAAAAATTGGTTTTAGCCATTTTTCATACAAAATTGTGCATTTAATGAAATGTTAAAATAATGATTCAATAGAGATATTATCAACAGTTTTTAAAAACCTATTCAGATTTTTTTCAAAGTAGTCTTTAAGCATTTTTATAATTTTTTCTAAAAAGTCAAAATATCCCCTGGTGAAGAATTTTTGAAGAAAAATATGTTTATGGATATTTCAGCCGTTTCTGAACCGATTTTGTTCAAATAAAGTTTATTCTGTCATTAAAATTGTATGTTCTTTCAAATTTGACAGTCAGTTTTTCATTATGAAGTGCCCCCCTATACCAACACTCAACTATCCCTTTAAGAGTTGGAATAAATATTTGTTTTAATATATATTACAAATTAAAATTAAAATTATTAAATTAAAAAAAATGTAACAGGCTCTGCTAGTGCTATTGCTGGTTCTTTTTTTACCAACTATATTTATTTGTGATTACTCTGTGATGTATGTTATTGTTGTAAACGATTTTGTTTGGTAAATAAATTTCATTTCATTTCATTTGTTCATTATATGAATACATTTTGTAAGATGTTATAAAATATACATTCAACACACCAATGAATTTATGAAGTTAATATTTGTTCTTTACTTTTCATTCCAGGCTTGTGGCTTCGATTCTCTGTACTCCTGGCAGCAAAACGAAGCAAGAGAGAAGAGTTTTATCCTACACGACGGCCCGCCCTACGCGAATGGAGATCCTCATGTTGGGCATGCCCTCAATAAGGTATACACACATTTCATACTGTACAACATCACTGTGAAAATGGTTGAAACAAATGAATTATTTCTGAAGTTTACAGAGAAAACTTTATTCAGTAGAAAACCTGTCTTAGTGGCCAACTTACTATGGCAGCCAAGTTGGCCAACCCACCTTTAGTGGCCACCAAAAGTTATCCCTTGCAGAGAAAAACAATGTAATGGAAATCTCTCTACAGTGGCCACTTGTCTTGTTTCCCTCTGGTGGTCACTGTACAATACAAAGGTTTGACTGTAAATTATTTTCAGAAACTTTTGTTGAAAACTAATACCACAATCATTTTTTTAATCGTGGTCCAATCAATGGGCACTTTGTGGTAAAATCTGACATCAATGTCCTACTTTTCTCACTAGGTAAACAGTGTTCTTTTAGTTCTTTCTCCATGAATCTATCACACATCATTCAGTAGAATCTTACAATGATATTGGTATAAGATTGTTTTCTTGAATATGACTTTTGGAAAAATCTTTCTGCCTCCGATCCTAGGTCTTGAAGGACATCATCAACCGCTACAAGTTGATGCAAGGTTACAAGGTGCACATGTGCCTGGCTAGGACTGCCATGGTCTCCCCATAGAACTGAAGGCACTTACCGAATCCAAAGACTATAATAGGAAACTGTCACCTCATAAAGTCCAATATTGGACTAGCAACTAGGAAATACTGAAAGACTCTAGTTCCTGTAAAAGGCTGAAGGCATTGTCATTATTTGTTATCTCCTCTCTGACTCTGTTTCCAGGTGTTGAAGGACATCATCAACCGCTACAAGTTGATGCGAGGTTACAAGGTGCACTATGTGCCTGGCTGGGACTGCCATGGTCTCCCCATAGAGTTGAAGGCACTCACGGAATCCAAGGATGATTTCAGGAAGCTGTCGCCTCTGGAGATCAGGCATAAAGGTAAGGGCTGCTGAATGGACAAAATGTGCAGGTTTGAATAAAGGTACCACAATATAATAATGGGAGACAAAATAAAAGAACACCATTTTCTGTTTGATGTTCATTCTGTGCCTGGCTGGTACTGCCATGGCCTCCCCATAGAACTGAAGACACTCACAGAATCCAATGACGATTTCAGGAAGCTGTCGCCCTTGGAGATCAGGCATACAGGTAATAATAATGGGGATATAAAATACATGAGCACCATTTTCTCTTTATCACTATGTCCCTTGCTGGGACTGCCATAGACTCCCCAAATAGCTGAAGGCACTGTACGAAGATGTTTAAAGGAAACTTTTGCCCTTGGAGATCGGGCATAAAGGTGAGGGTTGGAGAAAAGAATGAGAGAAATTTCCTTTTTTGTTGTTTAATATAACTGTTTGGAGTGGCTAAATCATTGCTGCTTATGTTATTGATGTGGTCATCATCATCGTCGACATCATATTTTTCTTTGACATTTGAAATTATCAGTAACAATATTATCTTCATTATTTCCATCATTCTCTTTGTCAGCAGTCATCATCACCAGGGCATAAATTACACGACGGCCATCGACGGCCAGGCCGCCGATGCCCTTCGTACAGGCCGTGATGCCCTGCCCAAAAATCATGTCTTCTCGGCCAAAACGGCTGTGCCCTTTTTACATGCTGGCCGCCGTGCCCTTTTCCCAAAACATGTGCCCTTTTCCCAAAATACGTGCATGCCCTTCTCACATTATTTTCAAGTTCATAAAAGTCTTAAAAACTTGCCCTTTTCGCAAACTTGCGCCATATGCCTTGACTCGGAAATCAAATCGGTCAGCTGTTGCGCGAAGAAGATCGATAATAGTAACACAGGCAAACAAATATATTTCGCGCTATGCATGCATTGCAATATTGCACACGATTATAATTACCGCATGCACATGCATGCAGTAGCACGATCTCTCCGCGCTAGCAATCAATTGATTGCTCGATTGAAGTAACCCGTAAAACTCGTTTATTGGTTGATCATTGCCAATAGGCAGACTGCGATAACTACGTGTATTACACGCACCATCTCGCATAGCTATTCAGCTCACATGCAAATTGGCAACGACTGAAAACCGAGTGCTAACGTATTCCTAACTTCAACTATTAATTCCTCGTAACTTTTTTTTTCGAGAGAGATAGCGATATTCAGCGCGGTTATTTTGCTGTCAAATGTCATGTAATCATGTAAGTAGTATATGAAAATCGTTTATCATCGTTTAGATCTTACAAATTATTATTATTTCCGACTTTTTGGATGTCCAAACGCTCCAGCTTGATTAGCTGATAACCATTTCATGTCTCGCCGCGCCGAGAGACAAGTCAGCCAGCCGATCCCAGCCGCCGCTGCCCGCCCGCGGCACATACAAACGATGTCGAACAAACCATGTAGTTGAAGTCCAAGTTACTTTGAGAAAATTTACTTTTGTGCGAAACGGAGTTAATTCTGGATAGTCTATAACTATTTTTCCGTACAGATTGGTATATTTATTCACCAAAGAATCAAAATGTGTAATATTGTTGGCATATAGTAAGAGAAATCTTAAGCCTAAAACACTGCATTTTTGCCGATACACAATCCAAAATATTTTACTGGGCCGGGAACCTACCGAAACGGGATTTTTTTTTTCTTTACCTTCACACTGTTGGTATAGTCAACCATGCCCGGAGTTGTGGGGGAAATTTAGTGTGTATACTGTCTGATGGCATGATGCCGGTGATGTAGTCACACAAATATGAGTTTTGAAATCAATATATTTGTGGTTTCAACTTTTAGTGGTCTAAATTATTGTTGATCGCTAACATGCACAACCTTCCCTAACCTGGCTAACTCTTACCTAGGCCTAGCGCTTAATTTGGTGGCTCCCTATATTATTTGTTATGCTGTGTATCCTGTTAATTTTTCAGTTCTATGTTTTATTTCTCAGTGTAGCCTTGCCCTTGGGGCGAATAGATCAAATTCAGAAATATATCAACTTCTTAGACTTAGACTTTTGGGGTTATTTTGTATTGTTGTAAAGCTATTAGTATTTGTTTTTCTATCTATAGTGTTATTTCCCCTTCTCTTTCCCCCGTTCTTTCTGAGAATCATGATGTTGATAACTAAAAAGGGTTTTACTTTCTTTTAGTTTTAGTGTTCCACTGAGGTTTTTATTCCTTTATAATAACATTGCTGTGAATTATGATGAATATATTACTGAATAAAAAGACACACACACACATGAATTTTATTACACATATATTCATCTTCAAAATCAAATGAAACACAGGTAAATGAGAAAAATTTTCTAAGTAAAGTTATTTACAAAGGACATATCAAGCAAATCAATATAAATGAAACATGAAATAATAATGACAGTGTTCAATGCTGAACAGTTTTCTCACTGATGCTCCTCTGATTTATGCATGCAATTTAAATATACTTCACAATTGTTTATAGTCCAGTAGACGGTTCTATATGTCGTGTATTAGACCTGGAGACATTCATAAGTACAATATTTTGTTTGCTATTCAGGTTCTAAATGGTTTATAGAGAAAATTCAGCTTTGTTGCCACCTCGGCAACATTGAGCAATTTTTTTTATAAGCATTATAAAGATAATGAGCTAATTTGCATATTTCTGAAATAAGGTCAGAGGTCATTTGCTAGCTAGGAATAGAGCAAACATAATTAAAACTATTATTTAAAGGTGTTTTGGGGTAAGGAATCCATCTCCGATGTTTATTTGAGTGTGCCATATGGGCAAAACCCTGAAATCCAATATGGCTGCCCCTAATTTGCATATTTATGAATATTATTGTTTTTTGGTGGCTGAGGCCATTAATAAACAAAAAGTACAGGATTTTATGTTTCAATTATGTTCTAAATATGTATTACAGATATTTAAGCTTTGTTGCCACCTTGGCAACAATCAGCAATGCATATAATTAGCATAATTAGGTTTTTCACCTAATTTGCATATTCCCATAAATCAAGTAAAATCGTATATATAGTGAACCCGAAAACTAAAAATTTCGAGTAATACCACTTTTCCAAGGTTTTGCGGGGCAATAAATCCATTTAAGATACTTAATTCGACATATCTCCATGGCAACCCATATAAATCCAAGATGGCCGATCCCAAAATTAGTCGAGCTCGGATACATGTATTCCTTCTGTTGGTTATAAAAGCTCTGGATGATCTTTTTTTTTTATTTCAATCATTGGAATAGGCAACTAGAATACTGGACTCACAATTCAGTTTGGTTTTAACAATAAAAAATAATACATTTATGAAATAAATGCGATCAAACAGACTAATAACATTCTCTCCTTACAAAAGCCAAGGGCGGCCATCTTGGATTTATGTGGGTTGCCATGGTTTTATGTTGAATTCAGTATCAGAAATTGATTGGTTGCCCCCAAAAACCTTGGAAAAGAGGTATTACTCATAATTTTAAGCTTTCTGGTTCACAATATATACGATTTTACTTGATTTATGGGAATATGCAAATTAGGTGAAAAACCTAATTATGCTAATTATATGCATTGCTGATTGTTGCCAAGGTGGCAACAAAGCTTAAATATCTGTAATACATATTTAGAACATAATTGAAACATACAATCCTGTACTTTTTGTTTATTAATGGCCTCAGCCACCAAAAAACAATAATATTCATAAATATGCAAATTAGGGGCAGCCATATTGGATTTCAGGATGTTGCCGATATGACACACGCAAATAAACATCGGAAATGGATTCCTTACCCCAAAACACCTTTAAATAATAGTTTTAATTATGTTTGCTCTATTCCTAGATAGCAAATGACCTCTGACCTTATTTCAGAAATATGCAAATTAGCTCATTATCTTTATAATGCTTATAAAAAAAATTGCTCAATGTTGCCGAGGTGGCAACAAAGCTGAATTTTCTCTACAAACCATTTACAACATGAATAGCTAAAAAAACATTGTACTTATGAACATTTCTAGGCCCTAGAGATAACTACTGGACTATTAACAGGTTCAAGAGAGACGCCTATAGATACGTAACTTTTCATTCAAAAGCCTCATTTTTTTCTAGTATCAAAACAGAAATGGGAAATACAGTATAGAAAAATAAAGGTTGTTTGCTAATTTCCGTCAGTCTGATTCCCGAGTATCTTAAAGCGTGAGTCGGTGTCTTGCGTACATGCATGCTCCTAGCCTCCTACTCCTAGGCATGATGCATGATCTCCAACTTGAACTATAATTCGGAGAAGAAGATAAAAACGGTATGCATTTAGAACAATGATACACTGCACAGGGATATTGAAAATAATTGAAACAATATATATTATTTGCAAATGTATTTTTATTTCAGAAATTCACAATGACAAGCATAGCCATATTAAGATGCACATGACATAGAACAAGTAAAACTTTCACTTCAGTGCCCGAAAATGGTCTTCCATACCTGCCAACTATTACGATTTTGGCGTAATCATTACGATTTATTGTTTTAAATTCCGCCTTACGATTTTGTGTCACAAAATTACGATTATTTAGTTTTTTTTTTTAGTTTTTTTTAATTATAAATAATCCTCTCTGCTTGCTGGTAATGATAAAAATGTTTACCCAGAGCCTGTTTAAGTATGTGTTATGCTGAGTGGAATCCTCTTACTCCAGGTTCTTATTAATAAATAGGGTTACCGTTAAAAATCTCACCACAGAATGCACCAGACTGCACGATTCTGAACCCTCAAAATTGAAAATTCTCCCAACCGTGGACACACCCCCCCCCCCCCCCCCCCCCTTGGTTGCTTCGCTCCCTCGCAGTAGTTCACGAAAGTTTTTCAGTGTTTTTTTATGAACAGTACTTTTCATGTGTGAAAAAAACAAAAATTACCCATAAACTTGTGTTGAATTTTAGGAGAAATGATCCCTAAAATAGGCTCAGATAGCACCAGAGAGCATCTAGGACCCCAGAGCTTCCAGGGCCCTAAGCGGGCCTTGGACCCCGGCTAAAGGGACTTCGCGCTTCGCGCTCGTGATGTGCGCTTCGCGCACATGTGCGCGGTCGCTACGCTCCATCGGCCTTGGTGCCCTTTTGTAAATAAAACTTTTGGCCTTGGTGCCCTTTGCACTGGCCTTGGTGCCCCCAAAAGTGAAAAAATGTGAAAGGTGCCCTTAGGCAAAGTGGCCTTGCCCTAAAAATGACGGAATGTAAGGCCTGCATCACTGTTGTTGAAATGAATTTGAAATATATCTATGGAAATCTGCTCTCTTTTAATGATTTTTTATTTTCCAACATCCCTTATCGTTGATAATACAGCCAGGAAGTTTGCTAGGAAGGCTATCAGGACTCAGATGACGGCATTCAAAAGATGGGGAGTGATGGCTGACTGGTAAGACATTAATGATTGTGAAGCATGGGTATGGTAGTAATTTGTTTGTTAGACTGGTCTAAATTATTTATGCCTCTGCTACTGAAGTGGTCAGAGGCATTATGTTTTCGGGTTGTCCGTCCATCCGCCCCGTTTTCGTTCTCGCCATATCTTGAGAACGGTTGACAGTAGTATACATATTGGGGTGGCAATGACCTGATTAGATTTTTCTTCTTTTTCTTCTTCGGGTTAATCTGCCTCCTTCAATCTTGAAGATTCTTGCAGATTCATAGGGTTAAGCGTCGTGCATAAATATTTTTTCATGAGCACTTTGTTCTTTTATATTTGATTCAAATTATGATTTTTCTTTAAACTGTGCATGCCTCTGTTTATTTTGACAGGGATAACTGCTACTACACATTTGACAAAGAATATGAGGCGACACAGCTAGAGCTCTTCCATCAAATGTACCAAAAGGTGAGAGGAAACTACTTTATATGTATTTTTGCCTTGAATAAAGAGTAGTGCAATGATTGAAATTATCTTTCTCACCTTGTGGCTCAGTCTGGCATGTATAAACAAGATTTGTCAAAGTCTAGTGGCCCAAAACCTGAATCTAGTGGCCCCAAACAAAGACAATTCTTTAAAAATTCTGCTATATTTGGTTGACCATTTAGACCAGTGGAACTGAAAATCAATGAAATTCAGTGGTTTGAAGTGGCCTGGGTCAACAGGCCTGTGCTAATTTCGAGCATTGAGTAGTGTATCTGCATTTCTTTGTAAAAATAAAGAAAACCCTCCCTTCTAATCTACCACTGCAATTTGAGTGCTGGTAAGTCTCACTGATTATGCAGGAGGCTCCCTGAATATTTACTGATCTTTTCCACATCCTGACAAACAAAATTGAAAGTCTCCCTGATAAGGGAAAGATTTTTTTCCCATTGTGGTGCATTTATTTCATAACTATATCCCTTATCGTTGTTCGAAATCGCCCTGAAGTAGGCGTGTGAATGTTGGCAGTTCTGCAATTCTGCATATTTTCTCGCTCTTCAATTCAATTCAACTAAATTCAACATTTGTTTCAAATAAAAATCAGATGCAAATTGGTACAATTATAATGTAATGGGAAATGCATGTAAGAAGCATAGCTTGTTGAGTAAGGGCACCTTGATGATGGTAATACAAATATGAAAATATACTAACATTGCCCAAACAAATTTGCATTAATTGGTAAATAATTTATGCGTCATGGGCAAAAGTCAGTTTGACAAGTATTTTTCTCCCACTCCAATTTCCTATACAGGGCTACATTTACAGAGATCTGAAACCAGTCAACTGGTCACCATCCTCGCGGTAAGTCGACATTCATAGATCTTTTGAAAGATCTTCATAGTCTGTCTGAACTATGTGGACCTTAAATACAAAAATGAACAAAGAAAATAGGATTTGAGCCAGGTACCTCCGGATTAGTAGATAGGTGCTCTACCAGCTGAGAAAGCCCTTGTGCGGATGTTCGTCCCTGAAACCCTTAGTTTTCAATGCTCATGATGGTCATAAGTTATTATATTCTATTGTTTGTATTAAATCATTGGGGCCATAATATTATTCCACTGACTACATCATGCTAAAAAATTCAAATTTAAATTCTGCAGGACGGCACTCGCCGAGGCTGAGCTGGAATACAACCCGAACCACATCTCTCCATCCATCTACGTCAAGTTCCCGCTTCAGACCGCATCCCCACATCTAGCTGACCATCTGGGTAAGACTTAACTTGTTGCTTATGGGAAACTGGTGTGCTATGTCCAAAGTCTATAGGGATTTCAGAATCACGGAGGGAATGGGTTAAATGCCACGGCTGGGTGAGAGTGAAAAGGATGTTACATCTTGGAAGATGGAGCGTGATGCCAAATTACAGATAATTATTTTTGTATTTTGAAAATATTCAACCAAAAAAAAGTGCTACATTTTTATGCCTCCGCAACGAAGTAGCCGGAGGCATTATGTTTTCGGGTTGTCCGTCCGTCCGTACGTACGTACGTACGTACGTACGTCCGTACGTACGTCCCGTTCTCGTGATCGCGTTATCTCAAGAACCGATTGACGGATTTTCACCAAACTTGGGTCATGTATGTATCTTGGGGGGCTAATGATCTGATTAGATTTTGGGGTCATGAGGTCAAAGGTCAAAGGTCACAGAGCTCATTATATATGCAAAAATAGCTCGTGATCGCGTTATCTCAAGAAGGGATTGACAGATTCTGAACAAACTTGGTACATGTATGTACTTGGGGGACCGATGATCTGATTAGATTTTGGGGTCATGAGGTCAAAGGGTACCATCAAAATCTCAAGAATCTCAAGAACCGATTGACGGATTTTCACCAAACTTGGGTCATGTATGTATCTTGGGGGGCTAATGATCTGAGAAGATTTTGGGGTCATGAGGTCAAAGGTCACAGAGCTCATTATATATGCAAAAATAGCTCGTGATCGCGTTATCTCAACGGATTGACGGATTCTGACCAAACTTGGTACATGTATGTATTTTTGGGGCCAATGATCTGATTAGATTTTGGGGTCATGAGGTCAAAGGGTACCATCAAAATTGAGTCGACAGAATTAATTCAATGTACATGTTGATTTGGGCTTGATATAAATAAATTGCGTAATGGCGGAGGCATCATTTTCGACTGCGCGCAGTCGAAGATCCATCTAGTTGTACATGTCTCCAAAACTTTGCAAATGATTATCTCTGATGTACACAAAGTGAACTCACCAAAACTTCACCAAAAAAGGAATGTAGTAATAATTGATAAACAAAAATGACATTGGTCTTCACCATTAGAAACAAATTTGCAAAAGTTTAATTTTGCTGTTATTCATATTTTTCCTGTGTTTTATCTTTTTTTTTTTTTTTGTACAGGTGACACAAGCAATGTCTCTGTGGTGATTTGGACCACCACACCCTGGACCATTCCAGCCAATCAGGCGGTCTGTTACATGGCAACCAGGGAGTATAGCCTAGTGGAGTCATGTGATGTGTCACCTGATATGATTGTGGCTGCAGATTAATTCACAATTCGATTTGTAATTTTCTTTCTTTTTTGTGTATTTTGAAACAGGTGATACAAGCAATGTCTCTGTGGTGATTTGGACCACCACACCCTGGACCATTCCAGCCAATCAGGCGGTCTGTTACATGGCAGCCAGGGAGTATAGCCTGGTGGAGTCAAGTGACGGGTCACCCAATAGGCTGATTGTGGCTTCAGACAGGTTGGAGGAGCTGAGAGAGATATGGGGCAGGGATCTGCAAGTTGTCACAACCTTCCGAGGTAAGGAAATAACAAAAAATTGATATAAATTATGGCAAGTTCTCCTGACATCAATTTTCACCCTTTTTCACATGGTTTACCAACAGCATAGAGTACAGAAGCCATGACGTCATAACAATCTTTTTTTAGAATTTTCAAATTTGAACTTCATTTTCAGAAAGTGCATACAAAATCATTTCTAAATACCGAAAAGCAATTGAATATGTTAAGTAAATTGGCCGAGATATGCCCATCCTAATGAATTTTACTTCAATGGGCGATCAGTGTTATAGTGCACTGGTTCATTAAGTTATGAACCAGAGCACTATAACACTGATTGCCTATTGACAAAAAAAATCACTCGGTTGGGCATATCTCAGCCAATACTTAACATATTCATTTGATTTTCGGTATTTGGACATTATTTGTTATGCTCTTTCTGAAAATGAAGTTCAAATTTGAAAATACGAAAAAAAGATGCTTATGACGTCATAGATGACATCACACTTCACCACTCTATTCTTCCTCTGAAAATGTTCACACATCATTCAGTAGAATCTAAAGATGATATTGGCAAATGATTAAAGTCTCAAATATCACTTTTGGAAAAATCTTATGAAGGTAATGGATCACTTTAATTGTGTTAATCTACATGTTACGGGGCTCGGATCTCACAAAATTGCCCTAACATTTCGATATGATAGCCAAGTTGAGTCATGTGATTGGTCACCTGATAGGCTGATTGTGGGTGCAGATTTTTCTTGGCTTGCCCAAGAACAGAAATATAATAATACTTGTTTATTACAGTACATGGACTTTGAATTGAATGTGGGATTTATGTATTAGGCCATGAAAAATAAATGGTTGGATTGGCATAACCCGCCCGGCGCTAGAGGTTTTTTCTGAATTTTATTAAAAAAAAAAAAATTACAAAAAAAAAATAAATAAATAAAAAATTGCAATAGAATTTGCAATTGCGATGTGTTATGTGTGTGTTTTTGTGTATTTGTGCGAAGAAAAAAAAGAAAAGAAAAAAAACAAAGATAAAAAAATCCCTACCAACCTACCCTAATTTTTGGTTACGGGTCATTCCATGTCAAATCACCCAATGGATTTCATCGCACCCCCTCCGAATTTGCTAATATTTGGTATGTATGATATTTCAACCTTTTAAAGCTCAAATATTTAATTTTTAGCCCAATCCGCCCAACGGTTTTGGCGCTACGGTCGATTCTTATCGGGGAGTTTTGTAAGAAATGGGCGTTGGCACCATTTTTCAAATGGCAATTGTCCGTTAACCGTTGGGTCAATTTATGTTGTGATGGTGTCATTGGACTGGGGATGTTATATGCAATCCATTTATGCCATTTGTTTTCATGCATGAGCGAGTTTGGATACGATAACCTTTGACCTTAGTCTTTGACCTTCCTTTTTACCTCGTGGATCAAATAATTTTGAGAATTTTTTTGGCTTAAATGTTGTCTTGATATAATTTCTACAACATATGAAAGAATTGGAGATATATTATTTCTTGTTTTTTCTACAGCCTTGTTTTAAGTTTGAAAATTTCATGTAAAATTGAATTATTTTAGACCTACACCCATGTCCAAGAATTCTATAGGGGTGTATTATGTATGAAAAAGACCTATTCAAAGTCATGATTAGAGGCCTATTCACACCCTGGCTTACCACAGTTAAATAGACCTGCTAATCCCCATACAATAGAAATCCGGACAAATGGCATCTATTGATGTTGCAATGATACCACATGTTTCTAACCTGACAAGGGCCTGGCAGAATCAATTGTGAGCCAGATCAAATGTTCTTAATGCACACATCTGATTGGTTGAAATGCAGAAAATGTCTCCCTCTGCAACAGGGCCTAGGTGTAGTTCTTTTCTTGAATACAATCTTTCAAGTTCAAGTTCAAAATGCAAACTTGTACATCAATCATGAAAGCAAATATCTACAGGTATCCCTTTTCAATGAATTTCATGTTTCTATGCAACATTTTATGCAATTAAGTTACATGATTTGCAATCTGTAAAAATTCAAACCTGATTCTTTCCAACTAAACTGAACACAAAAAGTAACTACCCCCTAGACAACTGCTCATAATTTCATAACCAATAATTGTTTCAATATGTCATTTTACCACAATAAATATACAGTTTTGTGTGAAAATCAAATGGCATTGTTTCACAAACCATCAATGATGCATTAAGCCATACGTATGTGCTGTTTCACAAAAAATGGACAGGCATGTGCAAGTTCTTGTGACTTTTGAAATTGGGTCATTTGTCTTAAATCTGTGCTCATTCAGCCATCTCTCATTTCCACACATAATGTACAGAACAACTGTAGAAATATTGTAGTAAGATGACATCTTGAAACAATTATTGGTTATGAAATTATGAGCAGTTGTCTAGGGGGTAGTTACTTTTTGTGTTTGAATTTGTACAGATTGCAAATCATGTAACTATTGCATATTATTGCAAACTATTGCAATTTATGGTGCATAGAAACATGAAATTCATTGAAAAGGGATACCTGTAGATATTTGCTTTCATGATTGATGTACAAGTTTGCATTTTGAACTTGAACTTGAAAGATTGTATTCAAGAAAAGAACTGTACACCTAGTTGCAGAGGGAGACATTTTCTGCATTTCAACCAATCAGATGTGTGCATTAAGAACATTTGATCTGGCTCACAATTGATTCTGCCCAGGGCCCTTGTCAGGTTAGAAACATGTGGTATCATTGCAACATCAATAGATGCCATTTGTCTGGATTTCTATTGTATGGGGATTAGCAGGTCTATTTAACTGTGGTAAGCCAGGGTGTGAATAGGCCTCTAATCATGACTTTGAATAGGTCTTTTTCATACATAATACACCCCTATAGAATTCTTGGACATGGGTGTAGGTCTAAAATAATTCAATTTTACATGAAATTTTCAAACTTAAAACAAGGCTGTAGAAAAAACAAGAAATAATATATCTCCAATTCTTTCATATGTTGTAGAAATTATATCAAGACAACATTTAAGCCAAAAAAATTCTCAAAATTATTTGATCCACGAGGTAAAACGGAAGGTCAAAGACTAAGGTCAAAGGTTATCGTATCCAAACTCGCTCATGCATGAAAACAAATGGCATAAATGGATTGCATATAACATCCCCAGTCCAATGACACCATCACAACATAAATTGACCCAATGGTTAACGGACAATTGCCATTTGAAAAATGGTGCCAACGCCCATTTCTTACAAAACTCCCCCATAAGAATCGACCATAGCGCCAAAACCGTTGGGCGGATTGGGCTAAAAATTAAATATTTGAGCTTTAAAAGGTTGAAATATCATACATACCAAATATTAGCAAATTCGGAGGGGGTGCGATGAAAATTTTCACTTTTTTTGGGTGATTTGACATGGAATGACCCTTACCCGTTACTCAAATCAAACAAATTTTGTTTTTTGGCCTTACACATACATTGTAGACAAGCTTTTGATGGATATAAATGTAGAACAATGTTACTTTAAAAGTTGTTGAATTCATAAATAAGATTTGGGTTGCCATCTTGCAACGCCTTGAGCACAGTACATAACACACTTGCTCAGTGTTATGCAGTGTCAACAAACTTGCCTAGTTCTGGATGTTTTATTCCCCTCTCTAAATCCCCACACATAGCGATTAACCAGGGACTTCCTTTGATTAATTGCAGGGGAAGCTTTCGATGGGTGCTCACTTCTCCACCCTACGGAGACCCACCGTTGCGTGCCGCTCCTACCAGGGAACCATGTGAAGATGGGAATGGGCACCGGTCTCGTCCACACAGCACCAGCTCACGGTGCTGAGGACTATGGGATTGCCGTACAGCACAAGCTGAAAGTGGTATGTACAGGTCATTACTAGGTTATCAAATGTCCATTGAGAGGTTCCAGAACAATTCACTCAAGAAAGCTGCAACCCTGGACAAATATTACCTGGGTGTGCCATGCACAATAATTCTAAACAATGTCAGGCAAGCCGGAAATGTTGTGACCTAGCGGTTGCTAAGAAGGCAAATCATCCACCTTCATCCTATTATCAAAAGCCTGCTTCAAAGGCCAATTTTTTTTAACCATTACCAACAGAATGTGACATTGCAACTTCACCACTCTATTAGCAACAGGTGACCAATTATTTTGTCATAAATGATGTTCAAATTATTTCCATGGATAAAGAGATTTTTTTCCCCTGCAGGATTGCAGAGTGGATGAGGAAGGGTTCTACACTGATGATATAGGAGAAGACCTGAGAGGCAAGAATGTGCTAAAGGATGCAAATAAAACAGGTAATGACAAATGATAGATGTTGGGACCCCCCCCCCAAACTCCTTCCAGTCTCTCTATAAAAACAACAACACCCAGAACAGATTAATAGAACAAATAATAATTGAATAAATGATCAAGAGATCAAATGCTCAACTAGCAGGAAGACAATGTATAATATGCTTCTATTTTATCTTTTCCATTCTGAATTAGACAAGCCCTTTTGTTTACATATTGTATGTAAGTAGTGCTTTCTGAACATGGACAACTGAGGCATGTCATGTCATGTGCATGTTAATTAATAATTAATTCAATTATTTGTGTCTTCATTGCCAAGATCACCACGCTATATTAACTGCCTGCTACCCTAGATATCAACCAATTTGGAGAAGAACTGTAGATTTACACTGGAAAACTATAATTGACATTATGCTTTTTCCATTATGTGATCTTATTTTGTAATTTGTATTTCCATGCAGTAATTCAGATACTGGAATCGACCAATCACCTTCTCCATCGGGAGCAGTATGAGCACAGCTATCCGTATGATTGGAGGACTAAGAAGCCAATCATAATCAGAGCTAGCAAGCAATGGTTTATCGACACGGCTTCACTGCGAGATAGAGCATCAGTAAGTTGTACTGAACCCATTAAGTATTAATCCATTAGAAAGCTAAATAGTTTGCATACATGTTTAAATTGTCACATAGCAGACATAACAAATATGAAATGAGGACCAAAAGCCGATTATCATCAGAGCTAGCAAGCAATGGTTTATTTGCAGCCAGAACTTCATAGAGTTGTCATACAGTCCCACATGATCAATTCTTTGTCATGTTTATAAAGACACTTGCAATTCGGTAAGACCATGTTTCATTTTGTTTTGTGATTGCTGTGGATTTCATTTGCTAATAGCCACAATGACAAGCCAGCTCACAACCAGGACATTTCCGTGTATATCTTTTCAACAGTCCCATATCTCCTATGATAATTGTTTTGTCATATTACAGACACCTACACTTAGGTCCAACCACTTTTTAATAAGTACATGTAAATATGATTGCGTTAATTGATTTTTCTTTTATCAGGATTGCTTGGAAGAAGTTGACATGCGACCATCGTATGGTAGAGCCACAATGAGAAGCCAGCTTGCTGCCAGGACATTCTGGTGTATATCAAGGCAGCGTGTGTGGGGTGTTCCTATACCTGTTATCTACAACAGACATACAGATGAACATATAGTAACAGAGTGAGTTTTTAAGATTTGTGGTAGTAAATAGAAACTGCCAGAGCTTTTGAAACTTGCATAATTTAATCAGATGCAAAATGACTTCAAATGCAAAATTATCTTTAAGAATGTAAGTTTTGTTTATTTAGATTTTCACTGAGCCCAGAATTAAATTAAAAATGTATATTCTTGTATTGAAATACAGTTAACTACCTGTATAGGAAGACTGCATTCTTTAAAAATCCTTTCAATATTGATATTGAAACCCTTTCTTACTGAACTGCGCTGAATTGTGAAAAAAGCAGGCTTGGCTCATATTCATAAACTGTGCAAGCTTAGTTTCATGCAAAGTCATATTTTGAAGTTGCTATCTAATATTTACTGATCTTTGTGAATTTTCTTTATCTTCTGACATTATTAATTTTAGGGACTTATTCAGCAAATGCGATTTTTAATTGCCTACTTCTGAAAGTTGATGACATAATTTTCTTTTTCTTCTGAAAGCTGATGACATATTTGTTTCGTTGTAGGTTGCATTTTTGGAAAGGTTGTTAATCGCATTAAACAGTTTTTAATTGGAATTGCACTATATAAGAACTAATTATTATTATTGTTATTATTATTACTATTTTTTGTTTATTTCAGGGACTTTGTGAATCATGTGACTGACCTAGTGAGGCATCACGGGAGTGACTGCTGGTGGACGTTGCCAAAAGATCAACTCATTCCAAATGCTGTTCTAGAAGAGGTATGTATTATATTATGTGACCGGCTATAGCATAAATCTGCACTTGTCGGTAAAATGTTCATACCATTAGGAAGGCCTCATCACAAGCTTTCATTTGATGCTTTGTTCTAACGAATTGGTCAATAATTGGCGAATACAATTTACAATCATATGTCTTTTACACACATTATGTGAACTTAAAATGCCCATTTCTTCAAAACATGAATTACCGACAGGGTTTTGCTATAGCCGGTCACTTTAATGTGGCTCTACAAACCAATTAAATTATCTTATTTTTGCAATCAAAACTCCTTTTTGGTCATTATCCCAGTCTGGGTGTTTTATGTTGTTGTTGAAATTGCCAAAAACAAAGAAAATGGCAGGTTTCCACTAGTGCTGTCGATTTTGGGAGTATTTCCCTCCCGGGACTCGCGATAATTTTTCGGGCAAGTCACGGGTACCCGAAATTTACCCATTTGTTGATTTCGCTATCGGCATGTCACGCCGCTGGGAAAACATGTTCATTCAAGTGACAAAAATTGAGCGCATTTATGACCATAAATCATCTTCTAAAATACAGCAAAATTGTAAATGAATTATATTTTTAGCATTTCTGACATGATTTTAACGGAATTATGTTAACATGATGTTCAAATTTACCTTGATTACGACATTTCTGACGAGAATAGGACATTAATGATCTCAGTGATCGATCGTATCTTCAACACACTTCACTGAATATGATTGTCATCGCGCCACTATTTTGGGCTATTATCTACCAACAAGCGATTATCTTAATAAATCGATGACTCCCAATACAATGTTATGTTCCATTCGTATTACGTAGTTCAGGCGAAGCAGCGAAAACCTGTCGCGGTTTCGCAAACCAAAAACCGCAACACGTGTGTCTGGTTTTCGCTGCTTTGCCTGAACTACGTAATACGAATATAACATGAAATTGTATTGGGAGTCATCCATTTATTAGATCTACTAAATGATAATCGCTTGTTGGTAGATAATAGCCCAAAATAGTCGCGCGATGACAATCATATTCAGTGAAGTGTGTTGAAGATATGATCGGTCACCAAGATCATTAATGTCCTATTCCCATCAGAAATGTCTTAATCGAGGTAAATTTGAACAGTATGTTGCCATAATTCCGTTAAAATCATGTCAGAAATGCTAAAACTATAATTTATTTACGAATTTGCTGTATTTTAGAAGATGATTTATCGTCATAAAAACTCTTGCGTTCAATGAGGGGACTTCCCCTTTTTTTCGGGATATCGAGTATCGACTTTTGCGCCCGGGACTCGACATTTTTCGGCGGGACCCGTGACTCGTCAACAGCCTTAGTTTCCACCAGTTTCGAGATCAAGCATGGGGATGCTACACGCGGGACATCATTTTGAACTAGGCTAGTTTTTGTGCACTGCTGAACACAGAGCTAATGTGTATTTTCTTTTCCTTTATAGAAGGGAGCATAATATAGCATTATAGCAAGGAAGTATTTGGCCTGTGTTTCATTGCTCTTATTACTGAACAGTTGTCTTGTATAATGTTCCTTATAAAGCCCCTTTTACTTCTGTCCATTTACAGAATGGTTTGGAGTTGGATGATGTGGCTATTGGTCAAGACATTCTAGACATCTGGTTTGACAGTGGAGCATCATGGGCACATGTCTTGAAAGGTAATTGGCATATTCTGCCGTAATCTGACAAAAGGAAGCAACTGACAATTTTGTTTTCTTTTTACTTGTTTTGGGGTAATTGAGATATGCTCTACACAATGGTGAACAAATTAAAGTCACCTGACAATCCATTTATGAGAAATGAATAGGTCAAAAGGAAGTAACTGCACAAATATCATAATAAAAATCCTCATTTACAAGAAAACTACCAATTGTCAGTTGATTCCTTTTGTCAGATTACGGCAGTATTCTATTGGTGATTCCATCAGTGTATTGGTTGAATTTCGCTCAATTTTTTTTTCTTCTGGTGGTGATGGGCTTTTAAAATTTTTTCAAATAATAGATTTCCTTACATGTTAAAAGGGTCCAATAACATTGTCAAACTCCTCAGAATTTACTTCGAATGCTGGCGGTTCTCAATAGAAGCATGGTACAGCATTTTGTTTTCCAAATTTTTCTTCTGTTAAAACGCTATGTATGATTGAAGTGTTCAGATGTATAATTATCTACTGGATAATACAAACTGTACAAAGTCAGTGCAGTGAGTTAGGGAATATCTCTTTGCATTTTTGCTCATTACTTGGTCATATGATATTCATTTACCATTACAGTTTCACACATTGCTCAGTGGACATATCAGATCACAGAAATACTCCCATTCTATCAACCCTTTGTCAGTTAGTGCACATGTCAACAAAGTTACTAGACCCCTTTATGAATCAATTGATGCCGCATTAGTTTAAAGGGGTAGTACAGTTTTGGTAAGGCTGAATTTTAGTAACCAAACCTGGACAGTAACATTATAAACTAATAGTTATAACTCCACCATGCTCGAAAGGTATACAAAATTACAAACGACTAAGTAAAAAGCCCATTATCATTCAAAAAGAGCAATTAAAACACAAGCGGGCACTCTCTAAAAAGGCATTGGTTTTAACCATTTTTCATACAAAATTATGTGTGTGATGTTTTATTGAAATCATGATTAAATAGAGAGATCATCAACAACTAATTAAAAAACGCTTTTGAACATTTTTGAAAAAGTGTATGCATTTGTTTAATTTTTTGAAAAATTCATCTAATTATTTGGGCTCCAAATAATTATAAGGTCAGATATATTTATTGATATTTCAGCCGTTTCTGGACCGATTTTGACCAAATAAAGTTTATTCTGCCATTAAAATTGCATGTTCTCTCAAATTCGACACTCAGTTTTTCATTACCTCACAAAAAATTTGTGATGTGATGTGCCCTCTCTACCAAAACTAAACTACCCCTTTAAAATTGCTTATTGAAATTGTGTTTGTTGTATTGATACTTATTAATTTCTATAACATAGGCTGTCTCTTTTGTGTTCTTTCCTTTGTTATGAACTTCTGTACAGGTTGCCTAGATAGATGATGCTTTATTGAAGCATGTTGTTATGATTATTATTAGTATTATTAATGAAAATGAAGAAAGAAAATAAGTTTTTTTATGGGATTCTTACCTGAGACTTCCGGATTGCTAGACCAGTGCTCTGCCAAGAAAGTTAGAAAGCCCTTCTGATGGTTGTTCGTCCCTAAAACCCCATGATGGTCGGAAGCTATTATTATTATTATTTGTGAATATGATGACATGCGCAGTACCCCGGGGTACCGTTGTACCCCGGTATCCTGCATTGTGTAGCGCCATCTTGTGTCCACCCGAAGTACAACCGTACCGCAGGGCAGTCATGGACGCCGCTGGTGTATTGCATTGTATTGCTTGTATGCACGCTGCCCCGGCCGAAAAGAGAGCTTTTTGAACGTTAATAAAGCATAACGAAAATAATTTCATACTCTTTCGTACCCCAGTGTACAGCCCTGAAAAATAAATAAATAATTAAACAAAATGGCAGATTTTCATTTGGTACCCCAGGGTACCATTTATGTCATCATATGATCAGTAAAGAAGCATAATTTCTTTTCATTTTCAATTCAGATGTGGGCAAGCAGGCAGATGTGTACATGGAAGGGGAGGACCAGTATGGAGCCTGGTTCCAGACCAGTTTACTCACCAGTGTGGCTATACAAGGCACAGCACCATACAAGTGAGAAATAAGAACAGTCTACCTTTTCTTCTGACTTAATTTATTGTTTGTTGAGACTAATGAATATAATATACAGTACAGTCGAACCTGTCTAAGTAGCCAACCTGTCTATAGCAGCCAACCTGTCTATAGTGTAATTTACATTTAACTGTACAAGATGATCAGACCATAGGGAAATTAAATGTAAAATGATAATTTCTTTGTTGTTAGATTTCTAAGTGAGTGTATTTAGGTAGTCACAAATTTACAAGTTTGTTCCTTGTTTATGTAAAATATACAAAGTGACTAAAATTGTCTAACCTTTAACTCTTAACCTGCCAGGGATTTTAATGCTCTATGGCATTTGTGTGCATTGTAACTTTCAAAAATGCGAGCTTGGCACGTTAGGAGTTAAACAAAATCTAATTATCTTTGCAGATCTGTTCTGGTACATGGCTTTGCACTTGATTCCGAGGGTCGCAAGATGTCCAAGTCATTGGGCAATGTTGTCGATCCGGATGTCATTGTCAGTGGCGGAAAGGTAATTTAAATTTAAATTCATTGATAGTCTGAACTTTTCACATAACAACCAAAGGTCTTTAATCCTTTAAAGGCCGTGCGCATGGTCACCTATCAAAGTAGTTTTTAGTATTGATATATATTTTGTTTATTTATAGAGTTAAATGAAGTGGACCATTTGATTGGCCCTCTAGAGTTACATATTGCTCTGGTGGGCTATTGTTCACATTTGCATCTTATATATTTTAAAAAAAAAAAAAAAAAAAAAAAAAAAAATCGATTAATATGAATTTGCATTATTTAATTATTTCATTTTTTAGTCATAAACTATATAATTTTTACACCTTTGTACTACCAACCTTGTCTATATCATTACATTGCAACATCCAAATGGAATGTATGCATGCTCTGCATATTCAGTATCTTTAAAAATAGAACCTTCTGCCTTCTAGTCAGGAGCTCAGTATTGATGAAAGGGAGAAGGGAAAAATAGGCCCATTTCTGTAGCTTAGATGTGTGGCCCAGGGCTTCTGAAGCAGAGATACATGTGAGCACCACCGCATAGGCCAAATTGGCACTCTAAGGAGTTAAACTTTTTCTTTTTTTTAATGGTTATGCGTTTGTCTTTCCATGAACAGTAAGGAATTGAGACTTTCAATCCGTTCAAGATTGGTACTGAAAATATTTCTGGCTGGGGTCTATGGAGGTTACGCGTAATACCAAAATCAAATGGTCTTGAATGGATAAAGAAAAAAGTGTAAACTGCCACAAAGAAGACAATTAAAACTTTATTTCTGCAGCATAATGATACGCTTATTACAGATAAAATGAATGAATTATTGTATATTTATAATTGACAGAACAAGAAGAAGGAACCGGCATATGGAGCTGACGTTCTCCGGTGGCGCATGGCTGACTCGGACTGGTCCGGCCGTATCCACGTCAGCCCCGAGCTCTTTGCGATGACAAACTCCAGCGTCGTCAAGATACGCAACACATTCCGCTACTTCCTCGGAAACCTTTACGACTTCCAATCGACGTCTGACCTCTGCGAGTACCGTGACCTTCGACCTCTGGATTGCTACCTCTTGCATAAGCTTCACGAGTACGGGGGTCATGTGACGGAGGCGTATGAGGGATACGAGTTTAGCGAGGTCACGAGGATAGCCACGGATCTGGTGCACAACGCCATCTCGTCATTCTACTTGGAAACGATAAAGGACAGGTGAGAAACCTTTACAGTTATCCTTAAAATGGATCTAGTATCTTAATTGACATGAGCACGAGGGTCATGTGAGAGTTTTGCGAGGTCACGAGGATAGCCACGGATCTGGCGCACAACGCCATCTCGTCGTTTTACCTGGAAACGATAAAGGACAGGTGAGAAAACTTTACAGTTATCCCTAAAATGGATCTGGTAACTTTACTGACATGAGCTTGAGGGAACTTTATTGAAATGTGTATGAGGGACATGTGACCGAGGTGTACGAGGGATGAGAGTTTAGCGAGGTCACGAGGATAGCCACTGATCTGGCGCATAACGCCATCTAGTTGTTTTACCTGGAGACGGTCAAGGACAGGTGAGAAAAAGTTACAGACTGATCAATCAACTTTGTCAAATTCAAGCAAAATTCCTGAGAGTTTTCCAAATTTTATTGTACCTTGATGTGTGGATTATGGTACCTGAAGAATAAATGGGTTTCGTTTTTGCAAACGTCTTCCTCATTATGGAGATATTTGTGTTTAAACGTAAAGCACTTCAGAAATTGGTTCAATTGAAGTAGAAATCAATTGGCAAAAAAGGGTTAAATTCTGGATACTTGATCCACATTTTGAAGCATTTTGTTTTGAATTTGTTTTACTTCTTTGTAGGTTGTACAGCGAGAGGGCAGACAGTGTGAAACGTCGTTCTTGCCAGACAGTCCTGTTCCACATGCTAGAGATTCTGTCCCGGTCTCTGGCCCCGATAGTGCCACATCTTGCCGAAGAGGTCTTCACGCACCACTCTAAACATCAGAAAGGTTTGTTTGAAAATCTTTATTTTTATTACTTAAAATTCCTTCTTGTCAGGCGGTCCTGTTCCACATGCTAGAGATTCTATCCCGTTCACTGGCTTCCATTGTACCACGTCTTGCCGAAGAGGTCTTCACGCATCACTCCAAGCACCAGAAAGGTTTGTTTGAATATTTTATTTTGATTACTTAAAATTCCTTCTTGTCAGGCGGTCCTGTTCGACATGCTAGAGATTCTATCCCGTTCACTGGCTTCCATTGTACCACGTCTTGTCGAAGAGGTCTTTACGCATCACTCCATGCACCAGAAATGTTTGTTCAATGACTTAACTTTAAGTGCTTGGTAGAATCTGCCCCCTTTATGTTTAGCTTGATCTTTCTGCAATGCTCAATGATATTGTTTATTTTTGTTCATAATTAAATATATATTTCAAATTATTCAGTGGGGGTTTATTGGCTGCTTGAAATGTCATAAGAGTAAGCCATATTTATCTGAAGCTGATGAACATATGCCCAGTTATTGCAAGAATCAGTAATGTCTTCCTGTGTATTGGAAACTATGATGTTGTAGCTATTTGAACCATTTAATAACAAATGCATCCAATATTCAGTGGAAGTCTGGAAGTTTATAGTCAGGACAAAGATACACTGGGCTGGTTTACATGAATAATGAATGTTGTAAATGTAACAAAATTAGAGGATCTTTAGCATATTATTAAAGTTTTGAAATTTCTTTTTTTTTGGTGGTAAAACTTCTACTCTTTATGAAAATAACATAAAATCCTACAGATATTAGTAATTAGTTTATAATTTTTTTTGCAGAAGACATTAGCGTGTTCAAGTCTGGATGGTTCACTTGCGACCCAGAATGGCATCAGCCACATCTAGCCCGACAGTGGGACGCCCTCGCTGTTCTACGAGAGACATTCCACGGCGCGATCCACGCACCCAAAAGTAGAGAGTATGATGTGACTGTACATACACAGGACAAGGAGCTATTCGAACTACTAAAGGTAATTGTTTTTGGTACCTAGCCAAGAAAATTAAATAAGGTATTATGTATCATTCTTAGCAACCGCAAAGGCAGAAATTTCTTTCTTGTCTGACATTGTTAAGAACCATTACCTATGGCAATAATATTTTCTTCATGCTGTCAAGATATTCCTGATAGATTTGATGACTCAATCAGACACTACTTTTAAATATATGTGGGAAAAGTTGATTTACCATAACCAGGGCTTGACACTAGCACTTGCCTGTATCCCGTGGGCAAGTAACAATTTGTGTTGGGCGAATAAGACGTCATGAATGTGACCGGCTATAGCAAAACCTGGCGCTTGTCGGTAATTCATGTTTTGAAGAAATGGGCATTTTAAGTTCACACAATGTGTGTAAAAGACCTGGCTATGATTGTAAAATTGAAACAGTCATATCTTCGCTAATTATTGACCAATTTGTTCGAACAAAGCATGAAATGAAAGCCTGCGATGAGACCTTTCTAATGGTATGACAATTTACAATTTGATTTTTTATCGACAGGTGCAGGGTCTTGCTATAGCCAGTCACAAATGCCTAGGATGTTTGCCCAATTGGGCAACTGACTTTTCTGTACAGGTTGTGTAGAAAGTCACTCCTTACTTGTAAATCTCATCTAGAAGTAGCGGGGAAGGATATTTTCAGTTGAGGCAAGTAAAAGTGGAACATTTGTCATTTTTACTAGCCTGAATGGGCCAGTAAAGAAAATGTTTTGTGTGGAGGGTCGCAATAACTTTTCAGTTTTCTTATCCTCTTTCAGTCACTTCATGATGAGGATGAGGCTGGTTTGGAGTCAGACCTCTGTGAGCTTCTGATGTCTTCTCATGTTGATATCACCATGGAAACCCCTCCGGCGGCCATCCTAGAGAGATGTCAGATTGTTGTGGCCAGTCTATCATTACCAGCTGCAGGTAAGTGATATTTTCTGCAACAATGGTAGAAAGAAAAGAAAAATTATTTGTGGCCCAGTTGGGCAAGTATTATGAAGATTTCTGAATTTATACTATGTATGTTTTGATGTTCAATGTACACTGATCCTTTCAGCACTGCTGCTGATCAGTTTGAAATGTATACCAAAATAAATAAATAAATAAAATAAATAAATTTCACTTTGTCAAAATATGAAACTAATGGCCCCAAACAAAGCAAAGCAATGTAAAATATCTTATAATTGGTTTTTCATAAGTGGAAATAAAATTGGATTGTTTTTGTTTGCCCCGTGTTGACTGATTGCTAGGGACTAGTGAAAGTCAGATTTAGGCTGGTGATTTCTGGAAATTAACTGGAAATAGAAAGTAAAAAATGTACTCAAAATTAGTCAAAGAATACAAACTCAAAGTATACACAATCAAATAATATGCTTGACATAATGTTAATATAAATACATTGTGAGTATGTATCAAAAATAGTTATTGATCAATATTTCTTGTATTACTATTTTACAGATGGTACCACACACCAAGCAAGTGCTAGTCTCCTTATCCAGCCTGCTGGCAACTTCCGGTGTCAAAGATGCAGGAGAAACACATCACCCAAGGCTAATCAGCTGTGTCTGCGCTGCATGGATGCACTCTCGGATGGCTGGGAATGAGACTAAGTGGATATGGTGAAAACTAACTGTCCAGTTGTAATAGATTTGTCAGAAGTCTTTCTTTGAGATCTTTTTATAATTTTAAATTAGACAAGCCTTGTGTCTTAGTCTTTTGTGAACAGGGAATGACACAAAACAAGTAGAATATACATCAGTGCTACAGCTGTAAATTTTCAATTTTTTATTGGGGGGGGGGGGGGGGGGGTGGTGGTGGTTATTTGATTTTTGCAGACGCGCTCAATCAATTATGATTATTTACGTCTGGGACCGCCCTTTATCGTCACCTTCCGATAGACGCGGCCAAGATTCGAACCCGGGCCGATTAGTGCGAAGAGCGGAGCTCTGACCACTAGACCAGGGGGGGGGGGGGGGATAGGCTGGTGTTACGTATACCTGCACACCCAAGTATCTTAGGTGCTAACCTTCCGTGGACAGGCTGAAGGGATACGACAATGAGAAAATGCACTTGTTTTGTTTCAGCTGGCCTATAAGATTGATAGAATCATTTTTTTCTTGCCAGTCAAGTTGATATGGCCTGATTTTTGTTGGGTCAAAATAAGAAAACTTATCAAATCAAAACAAAAAGTGACTGAAAAAGTGTAGGAGTATTTTGATCTTTGATATGCAACATTGTTGTAATGCACACTGAACTTTTATTTTATATCCATGACATTTGCCGCAATGACAACTGCCCTGTTGTTCAATTTTCATGAACTAAACTCCTAACCCCAACTTTTACCTAACCGTTCAGGACTGATTGATTTTATTCTATAACATGTATTATCCATAGACCCTACCCTAAGTATTTTCAGGACCACAGCTGATCTTATCACCCTTTTTCATTACGTACTCGGCTAACTCGTTTTGTTTTCTTTAAACAATTGAACAAATATTATTTTCTTGAAAGGTGACTGATAATTTTTCCATGCGCTATTACCAAGTACTTGCCAACTTATTTCTGACGAGTCAATTTTGTATAACACACAATCTCCTTCGACCCAAGCTAAACATATCCCAGTTTGGGAACTGGGAAACTACTAGCGAATGTTTTTTAAGAAAGTCGATGCAAGTCTTTTCCGGTCTTTTGCCATTCCATTCTTAGAACCACCTCCCTCCAGCTGCCTAAGTAGGTTGAATAACTCTGGAACCTCGGAAGATAATAATAGCAAATTCTACTCATATGCTAAGACAGCTATGGGGCTGTATTTTCTTTTTGTTTGTTTAAAACATTTAAGACATTTATTTGAGATTTTGAAGAGCTCCCTATGTTTGTTGTGTGCATGAGTGTGCGTATGTGCGAAAAAGTTAGAAAATGAGAGCGAGGGGAGAAAATTGCATTGAAAATCTAACCATATGAAAATCCTATCCGTACAAAAAATACTCTGACAGGGAAAGATAAGATATCCTTAACCCTAATCCCACTGGGGGGGGGGCCATTTTGGCCCCCCCCTGTTGTTTTTTTCGACGTGCATCTAGACCGTTTAGAATTTTACGTTCAAACTTCATGACTATTTTCTCTCAAGTCTCCCGCATGTTTTGATATATAATTCACCCCGGTCGGACATGTAGAACCGATTTTAGAGGTCGATAATTGCTCGACCGTCACCAAAAAATGTAATTTTTGTACAGGTTTCTATGTAATTCCTATATCCGATGCCATGTAAACTCCAAATCTGTTATAATTGTTACTTTGAATTATAATTTGGATTATTTCTTTGTTATCAGTTGAATTCATACACTTCAGAGATAAATTCTTCTTTAAAAAACAAAACAAAAACAACAAAAAAACAATAAAATACATAAGAATGAAAACAATGTGGGTAAATCTGGGAATACTAATTTGCATATTTATGCAAATTAGTGATATTTTATCACCATAAAAAACATGGATATGATGAATAACATCATTTGAAAGTATTTTTACAGAATACCTGAAGAAATCCTGTAATTTCTCTTGATTTTAGATGAAAATCCCAATTTTCCCCCAAATTCGTCAAAAATTTGCATATTTGCATATTTGCAAAATTTTAATTAATTATTAAAAAAAAAATAATCGTCCAAATTTTTTTTTTCTTTCTAATTCTTATTCTACTTGACTTGTTGTACGTATGTGCCAATTTTCAAGTCGATCAGTCCATTCGTTGCCGAGATTGGAGGGGGGGGCCAAAACGGCCCCCCCCCCAGTGGACTCAAGTGACCAAAATAACCCAGTGGGATTAGGGTTAAGACAATTTTCAGAATACCGATTTATGACAATTTTAGCGGTGTATTATCTTATGGACTTATGACAAAAGATGATACAAAAGTTAAGACAATTTTCAGAATACACCCCCTGGAGCCTGGGAAGCTATAGCAAATGTGTATCTAGAACAAAGTCAATTCATGTCTTTCTTTTCCCAGGACTTATTGCCATTCCATTTTTTGATCCACCTCCCTCCAGCTGCTTCAGTCGGTTGAATAACTCTGGAATCTTGGAAGCTAATGTATGTGCAGAAGAAAGCTGATGCATGTCTTACTCTTTCCATGTCTTATGGCCATGCCATTCTTAGAGCCACCGTAGTCCACCATTATTGTTGAGGTTTGTGGCATTCGTGTGGCCATCAGAGATGCCAACCGTTCCGTTTTTGCCGTATTTGTTACGTTTTTTCACGCAAAATACGGCAGTACGTTTTCCCCTAATAAAATACGTTTTCTCGAACAAAAAAAAGAAGAAAAAAAACGATATATTTTCTTTTTTTTTTTTTTTTTTTTTTTTTTTTTCTTTTTCTTTTTTTCTTCTGGTACTCCCTATAGAAACGATCGGAAAACGGCAACAAAATTTACGTTGAACCCTGATTAACTATTACTCCAGATACATATTTTAAATATAACACAAATAAACCGAACAAACTTATAAAAACGCTGGTGTGATCGACAGAACCAACTTTTATATTAACGTGTGAGTAAAGGGTATTTTTGCTGCGCGAATTTGCTTCGCGAAAAAATATGTTTTTTTGCCTCTAAAGGTTGGCAGCTCTAAAAATACTTTTTTTGGGTTCAAAATACTGTTTTTTACTTCTCAGAATACTTTTTTTGGTTTGTGAAGGTTGGCATCTCTGGGCCATACATGCCAGAATGACCAGGACATCTCTGTCAGAAGACCTAAACCATTATTCTTCCACCAAGTCTGTGAGCATGAAATGCCGTCAGAGTATCTGCCTCTTCGTGTACTCCTTGGAACTCCTCTGGTTTCTCAACCACTAACATCCCCATTCCATTCACTGTAATAGTTTAATTTGTTGGTAGTCCATTTGAGCTATTTGAGCTAATATAACTTTCATGGCCCTGGCCGAGTGCTCATTTTCAGCACAGACTACATGTAATACATGTTTCGCATTTTGTTCTATAATTCAGCTTTTGAACATAGAGACTAAGAGGGCTGAATGCTTAGAAAGGATTCTTATCTGCTATTCCGTTGGCTTGAACCACCACGTCGTACCACTGCCAAGAAGGCAGTGGCCTCTCGTGTTCTTTGACTGCAGTGGCTGCCCTGTTGTTCCTGTACGGAGGCCACTGCGATCTCCTTTTGTCGGCACTTAGCCAGGAGGTTGACACGATGTCAACCTCCTGGGCCCGTGTGAATTTGACAATGGAGTAAGTGGACATACTGTTGACACAATACATTTGTCAAGGAAAACAAATAATTCTGTAAGATAACTTAGCTTTTGAACATAGAGGCTAAGAGAGCTGAATGCTTAGAAAGGTTTCTTGCCTGCTATTCCATTATCTTGAACAACAACGTCGAACCACTGCCAAGAAGGCAGTGGCCTCTCGTGTTCTTTGACTGCAGTGGCTGCCCTGTTGGTCCTGTACGGAGGCCACTGCGATCTCCTTTTGACACAATGTCAACCTCCTGGGTCCGTGTGAATTTGACAATCGTGTAAGTGGACATACTGTTGAAACAACACATTTGTCAAGGAAAACAAATAATTATGTTAGATAACTATATCGTAATTGTTTTAATTCAGTTTGATCAATTGGGGCATTGTGGGAACTGAATATCGCCTTTTCCCCTCTAGAATTAATATCATTTAAATGAAAAATTTATTTACACAAAGTGACACAATTATATGATGCATGTCTCACAAAAGGGACTCCCGCCACTAGTGTGTTACAATGCAATAATTGAGTATCAATATACATGTGATTATACAATGCAGAATATTATCAGTGTTATTATTTGATGGCTCTAGATTTAACATAATTCAAATCAAATATTTATTCACACAAATTGACATGCAACCCCCTTGGTTATCTGATCTCCCTGGACTGTTTTTAAGAAAAATGAGAGTCTCTCTTGTTTGGCACTGATTCATTTTTACCCTTATGACAAGTACTCAAGGGATACATTTCCTGAGTCGATTCTTAGGGTTATAACTAGATGTAGATGATCGTTTGACCTTTGTAACCTATGCAACCCTAATGGTTATCTGATCTCCGCATTAATGACTCTTTTTTACCCTCATGACAAACATTCATAGATGAAACTCCTGAGCAACAGGGATAAATTTCCTGAGTCGATTCTTAGGGTTATAACTAGATGTTTACCCATCATGACAAGCCACCGGAGATGAAACTCCATGGGAACAAATATAAATTCCCTGAGACTTTTTTTTGGGAGTTGTAGCTTGTTGATCATCTAACCATTCCGACCCATGCAACCTTCTTGCTTATTTGATTGTTTTAAAATAAATGAGAGAGACCTTTTTGTTTGGCAGTAATGACTCATTCCAACCCTCATGACAAGCATTCACAGATGCAAATCCTGAGGGACAGGGATGAATTCCCTGAGGCGATTCTTCGGTGTATAACTTTAATCCCCCTGAAAATAAAAACAATATTCTTATAAACAATAATATAAGGAAGCTCCCCTCTCGATGCAAAACTTCTTAATATTTGGAACCGATGCTCCCCTCAAAACGCCCTTTTCTGCTCTAAGACGTGAAGATACTTCTCTGTTATCCGATCTCCCCGTGATCTGCTTTTAAGAGACATGAGAATGTCTCTCTTCTATGGCATTAATGACTCATTTCAACCCTTCATGACAAGCATCCGGAGATGAAACTCCATGGGAACAGGTATAAATTCCCTGAGACGTTTTTTTGGAGTTGTAGCTTGTTGATCATCTAACCATTCCGACCCATGCAACCTTCTTGGTCATTTGATTACTAAAAAAAAAAAAGAGAGAGACCTTTTTATTTGGCACTAATGACTCATTCTAACCATTATGATAAGCATTCATAGATGCAAATCCTAAGGGAACAGGAATAAATTCCCTGAGGCGATTCTTTGGTGTATAACTGGAAGACCAAGCCACGTTGGCTGTCCAAGCAACCTCCTCAGATTGTTGATTCCTCTGTAGATGGAAGTCCTTAGGAAAGGGATAAATTCCCTGAGGCGATTCTATGGTGTATAACTGGAAGACCAAGCCACCTTGGCTGTCCAAGCAACCTCCTCTTTTGATTCCTCTGTAGATGGAAGTCCTTAGGAAAGGGATAAATTCCCTGAGGCGATTCTTCTGTGTATAACTGGAAGTCCAAGCAACCTTGGCTGTCCAGGCAACCTCCTCAGTTTGTTGATCGCTCTGTAGATGGAAGTCCTTAGGGGAAGGGATAAATTCCCTGAGGCGATTCTTCGGTGTATAACTGGAAGTCCAAGCAACCTTGGCTGTCCAGGCAACCTCCTCAGTTTGTTGATCCCTCTGTAGATGGAAGTCCTTAGGGGAAGAGATAAATTCCCTGAGGCGATTCTTCGGTGTATAAGTGGAAGTCCAAGCAACCTTGGCTGTCCAGGCAACCTCCTCAGTTTGTTGATCCCTCTGTAGATGGAAGTCCTTTGGAAAGGGATAAATTCCCTGAGGCGATTCTTCGCTGTATAACTGGAAGACCAAGCCACCTTGGCTGTCCAGGCAACCTCCTCAGATTGTTGATCCCTCTGTAGATGGGAAGTCCTCAGGAAAGGGATAAATTCCCTGAGGCGATTTTTCAGTGTATAACTGGAAGACCAAGCCACCTTGGCTGTCCAGGCAACCTCCTCAGATTCTTGATCCCTATGTATATGGAAGTCCTTAGGGAAAGGGATAAATTCCCTGAGGCGATTCTTCGGTGTATAACTGGAAGACCAAGCCACCTTGGCTGTCCAGGCAACCTCCTCAGATTGTTGATCCCCCGTGTAGAGGTACATGTACGGTTAAATCCATCATCCGGCACAGCAATGTCTAGATCTTGAGGCTCCTTCAGCATCTTGGCGATATTGAAGAGGACCGTGCAGGCGATGATGACATCACATGCCCTTTCTGTCTCCATGGGCAGGCCTTGCCCAAGGAGGCACCGAAACTTGTGCTTGAGCTGCCCATTTAACATCTCAATCTTCACCCTGGTTTTCACAGGGGCGCTGCAGAAAATGATAACAACCAAAATGCTGAAAATAACATGATGGTTTGTATTGTAAAAATCAAATAATCATATTTGTGCTGTCGTTTCTGTTTCCATACTTTATGTTCCCTAATTCTGAAATTATGCAAATATTATGTTATGTGCTTGTTTCCCCAGGAGCTTCATCATCCCTCCGGTGGTAGATGGATCCGACATGATTATCCCAGTGTTGACCTATTGTGTAATATTAATTAAAATGTCAATATCAATATATAACTTAGAAAGCATTATAAGTATCCCCTAAAATCAATATTAACTAATTGGGTTTTGTGACCCCTGGACTTTGTAACATGGCGGCTGGGCGTTCAAAATGTCATGGGCACTTCCAGGTTGCATGCACTCTTTTATATCTAACACTCTACCCTCTTCCTTGAAGCGATTCAAGGAAGATAACTCTGCAGTCTTTAATCTTGTGTGGGGGAGGGTCCAGAGCCTCATACACCCTATCTGATATCAGTGTTACCTCCGCGGCGGTATCCATAATGGCCTTCATGGCCTTGTTACCTACCATCATCGGCACACTGAACTCAGACGGTAAATGGTTACCTCGTCCACCTCCGAATACTCGGATGCGCTTGGTTCGTTAATGCGGGTATCCCCGACTAGCGCATCCGGTACGGAGGGGTCAGTCAACAAATCCATCTCCATCTGTTCCCCACTCGATTGTTAGTTACAATTAATTGTAAGTGAGATCATGTGTTCTAAATGCGCAAATCTGATTGGTTCATATAAGCACATTTTCTGCAACGGGCCATGATCGAACTTATAATTAATTGTAACTTACAACCAATTGTATCTCTGCAATGGGGCCGTTTAACATCATGGCCAGCCGCCATGTGTGCAGGATGCCTGTAACGTGATCATGGAGCCTGATGGGATTCCTTAAAATTTAAGTCACGACTTCATTGCACATAGGGCATGTCAACCTGTAAACTAATGACATTATTCTTGTCTTCCAATATAATGTACTTCTTCGAAGAGACATACTCCTATGCACATAGGGCATGTCAACCTGTAAACTAATGAGATTATTCTTGTCTCCCAGTATAATGTACATGTACTTCTTAAGAGACATACTCCTATGAACATAGCGCATGTCAACCTGTAAACTAATGACATTATTCTTGTCTTCCAATATAATGTACTTCTTTGAAGAGACATATTCCTCATATTCTTCTTCTTTTGACGCTGGTTGGTTTGTAGGATCAGTGTGTCTCTCGGGATGAAAAGTAAAGTATGGCTCTCTGATAGTAAACTGTTGAATTAAAAATGAAAAGAGAATGAATTGAGTACAGTAGTAAAATACTAAATTTTGAGTGGCCAAGAGGCCTCTGTTTGGGCTTCAACGACTTATTTTACCATCATGATGAGCATCCGGAGAAGGAAATCCAGGGGGAACAGGTATAAATTCCCTGAGGCATTTTTGGAGTTGTAGCTTGTTGATCATCCGACCTTAGCGACCCATGCAACCTTCTTGGTTATTTGATCTTCCTGTTTGACTGTTTTAAAAGAAATGAGAGAGTCTCTCTTGTTTGGCACAAATTACTTATTTTTATCCTCATGTCAAGCATTCATAGATGGAAATCCTGAGGGACATGGATAAATTCCCTGAGGCGATTCTTTGGTGTATAACTGGAAGACCAAGCCACCTTGGCTGTCCAGGTAACCTCATCAGTTTTGTTGTCCCCCTGTAGGGGTACGGTTAAAGCCATCAGGGACGTTATGTGCTAGTTTCCCCAGGAACTTCATCATCCCTCCGGTGGTAGACTGATCCGACATGATTATCCCAGTGTTGACCTACATGTATTGTGTAATATCAATATAAAATGTCAATATCAATATATAACTTGGAAAGCATTTTACTTGTAAGTATCCCCAAAAACCAATATTAACTAATTCGATTTTGTGACCCCTGGACTTCTTTTGTAATGAAAAACACCCACAGATGCAACATGGATCGCTTTCCTCCTCATTCTCGCTGCTGGATGTGACTGGAGGGGGGAAAATGGCCCTTCTTGCGGCATGAGTCCTTGAAGGCCCAGGCTTTGAGGTTGATGGCTGCTGTTTCTTTCCTTGCGGCGTATCATCACGATCACCTTTCCTAGGTTGATTGGTCTTCTTTCCCTTTGTCTCATTCACGAGGAGGAGTTTCATGAAGACTCTATTTTCTGTGATACACACCCCAGAAGCACGATACTTTGGCGTGATCTTCCCTTGACGTCTGTTTTTTGGGGGGTGGTTTGCCGGAATCATTGATCGTAGGAATGACCTTGCTTCGTGGTCTGCGGGGGATGCTGGCCGTAGGTCACCCGTGTCGCCTTGTGTCACTGAGGATGTAGCTTGTGGAGATACAGTGACCTGCTGACTCTCCGGGATGCTCTGATCACCCTGACCACCCTGACCACCCTGACCACAGACGTGTTCGCTAGGCTGGCAGTGCTGTCTCTATCTTGACAGCAGATGGGTCAAACGGGCAGATCCCCGATTTCCTGAATGACACAGTCAGATTCTCTTTTGTCTTTGCCTGGAGGTATGCGCTGGACTGGTAGGCAATACTCCCTAAGGATCTGCAGACATCTGCTATGTACAGGGACGCTATGTGTCAATTTCCCCAGGAATGTCATCATCCCTCCGGTGGTAGTCGGGTCTGACATTATTATGCCAGTGTTGACCTATGGTGTAACATCAATATAAAATGTCAATATCAATATATAATTTAGAAAGCATTATAAGTATCCCCTAAAACCAATATTAACTAATTTGATTTTGTGACCCCTGGACTTTGTAACATGGCGGCTGGGCATTCAAAATGTCCTGGGCATTTCCAGGTTGCATGCACTCTTTTATATCTAGCTCTGTACCCTCTTCCTTGAAGCGATTCGAGGAAGATCACTCTTGAATAGACGGGTCTAAGGAATTCCAGAGTACTGATCCATGATATCTAACAGAATTAGCCTGAGTTAAAAGTTTAACATGAAAGTTTAAAATGAAAAGGGCGTTAAGTACTCAAAATTGAGATATCCTGGAGTAGCTGCATCATTTTAATGATTTAAACATTGTAAAATATGTATTTTAGCATTGTCGACACAATCAAATAAAAATACGAAGAAATTACGCCCGCAGTTCGTAGATAAGGGCGCTAAGTCTCCGCGCGCACCGGACCGGTTCAGAGTTCCAGAGTACTGATCCATGATATCTAACAGAATTAGCTTGAGTTAAAAGTTTAATGGAGAGGCTGACAAAGACAGTTGCCTGTGAGAATGCCAGAGATGTTGATAATACTATATTAAAGAAGAATACATCTATAACAGCGAGTACATATTTGTACCTAGACCCAGGGCCTAGGTCAGATAGACTTCTCATATCTCCAAGATCAATTTGGTTTTGTTCCATCACTTCTTTGGCATGAACAGGAATGAGGGGTACTACATTGGTGAAGAGCGGTTTATTTTGTTGAACCGATTGTCTTCTGTTCAACCAATCCAGTATTTTATGTCTGTTTAGACCAATGAACATGCTCTCTATGCATGTGTTCAACCTCAAGGCATAGAAAAGAAAGTGATCAAAGTATAAAACAAAGTTGGAAGCCGGCAACAACTTATGCACACATGTTTACGATTACATTAGTAATTTTTATACAGTCCATAATCAAATTTTACATCTTGGTCCCACTGTCAAGGAACAAGAGCGGGGTATGTCACTGTTGATTCAGTTTTCCGGATAGCGACACCATTCACGAACACCTTCGTCGTCCAGTGCTCTTCAACGGTGGCGAGTAATCGGGTTGTCATCAGGTTGCGGGACAGGGGCAGTGGAGGGTTGCAGCTGTGGCTGGCCTTTAGACTGGTACGTAGTTTCGCCGTCGTCGCTCTCGCTGCCAGGCCGTAAGTCCATCATCATCATAGCAAACGGTTTCCCGCTCGTACGGATGGGTGGGGGCCGCGACACAGATGGAGAGACCGATCCTGATGTGGAGGGTTCTTGAAGGGACGAAGGGGATGCTTTTATTGAGAGGGCATCTTCATTGCAGAATGTGGCCCACGAAGGGCTACTATTGCCTGGCCCTTACTTGGTATCTAGTACCTCTCCTTTCCAAGTTCATTGGTGGTGGTTGTCACATGGAAGGACTCAATAATTACAGCAGACTCGTGCATGCCATTTACCAGTACCTTGAAGCTTTATTCCTTTACCAAATTCAACTGTGCCAACTGTGTTTACAACTTAGCAAACATCCGATCGCAGACAGCCATGTGTCTTCACAAAAAAAAAAAAAAAAATTTTAAAGCAGGTCCTGAAATGACCTCTCTCTAGCCACTACACCATGTCCTGTATAAACCTCTTACCAACACTTCTAGAGTGGTCCTGTATCGACCTCTTATTCAAGTCACTTTCTATAAAGGTATTTTCACTCCGTTTAGAGTTCAAGCCACAAACGAACATAGTACAACGCGAGAGTCATACAACACATACTATTATCTCCCAACAATAAGTGCAGATAGCCTACAAGTATCACATTAAACTGTAAGCATACATCTCAATACACATCATATTCTTATTCCATATTTATCATATCAAAAGGTTTTCAATGGTTTCATCATCAGTCGTATTCCAAGTCCTTCTTAAGTACTTCACTTAAGCAAAGTTAACTACTCTGGTTATGAGTCCAACGTCTCATCATTATAAAGTCTCAAGTCAACATGTCAATCAGACATTGATTCATAGTTTTACATCACCGTGACCGCGATATCCGCCGAAGCGGCGTTCTGCGAATGTCCTTACGCGCTCGAAGTCATTGTCAAGCGGGTCTTCGACGTTTCGAGGAGCGAGGAAGTGCCTTCGTCATCACCTGAAGAACATTCGTCTATTCAGGCTCTGGTGCGTCACCAACCGAAGTGTCATCTAAGTGAGCAAACAAAAGTCCAAAACACCCTACCATCTGTGGCTTTGTAGTAGACATCTGACATGGCACAAATATAATACATCTCTCAATACAAATGATTATACAAACGGAAATACAAGTATGATAATTTGCTTGGCTCATAACATAACTTTATATTTACAAAAATGAGCTCATAGTTTTATGTGGCTCCAAACTCGAACTCAAATTCATCTAAATCTGTATCCATTTCCAAACCAAATACAAGACATAGCATACAAAGTTTTAGTTGTATCTCATCCATTAATTCCATAACTTTACACTTTCAAAGTAAGCAATACTATAAACTAAACATCACTTACTTATGCTGGTGTGAATTTTCTACTCTCTTTTCAAGATGATGCAGAATATCAGGAAACACGATTCCATCTCTTACACTGCATTCACAGTACACGAATCTATATAGTAGTTAACACTTACACGTGCTAATGTCGAGAACACGTATAAAGTATATGGTGTTCAGACCCTAACCCAAATTGAGGAGAGGAAAGCCAAACATGATCCTTCTCCATCGTGGGTAAAATCTGGTCTGCCACCTAACCTACACATTTTAACTGAATCCTATACCTGACATGTACAAGAAAGTGAATCATGTGATTAATAACAAAGAACATTTCCACCTCTTCCCTTTTACTCCCCTGCATGAGTGCCCTTCAATTGTACTACGTTGCTATGCTTGGTACCCTGGGCAATTAATCATTTTTCTTAAAGGGGGAGTACATTGTCACAGTGTGACTGTATTTAATTAGGTTTCGCCCTGGTTTATTCCAGCGTAGTGTGAACAGTGCCATTTATGCTGTAAGATGTATAGGCAAACGCGGTGTATTGTGTGTAAAGGGTGATTAAATGGTTCTTTTGTGTAAGCTTGTGATACTATAAGCCAATTCGCAATCTTGGCGCGCATTGCATTGTGGGTCTGTGTCAAAGGTCATTGGAGATAAACAAACTCTGTATAGCCCGCGCGCGCGCCCATGACTAGTACTTGATGCGACGCAGTACTTGATGAGCTGGCGTTGTGCTGGGGTAGCCTGTGGGCGTTGGCGAACGTAATGGCGTTGGCATTTTGCTCACACACACCCAGGGATACGAAGGTTGATCTCAGCAATGTAAACACATTCTATCCTCTGGATTCCGGAATGCCGTAGAACAATAGATTTGGTTTTCGGTTATATATTTCCATCAAAATCATTTTCTCCTCCAGCTTGGATAGGCCCGCCTGTATGTTACTCCGTATTTCTGGTAGCTCATTCTTCTCGATTTCCGTTATTTTGTCGGCGTTGAATTGAACGCTTCGTTCTACCTCGTTGACTTTGTTGCTCAGTTGACTCACCTCTTCTGTCAAGATAGTAATCTTCTTGCATATTTTATCAGAAAATTCAGACATGCATTTCCTCATGTCAGACAGTGTGAGACTGTGAGTTGGGGGGAATGGTCGTCTCCTTCGCTGTGCATCGCCTCTTTCGCGGGGTCTTCAGTCCGTGGCTGTTTGTTTTTTGCCGCCTGTCGTGTCACGTGACCACTTGACATGTCGGGCGTTGTATGCGTGTACGTGTAGCGATGAAGAACGATTCCCCAAAACGTTATTTTGTACGTCGGTTAGAGTCTTAGATGACAAATTTCTTACCCAGTTCTTCGGTGTTGTGTTGGTTCTGCTGTCTGTCTGTTGCGCCAATTTAAATCCAAATCTGCACGTGATTTGCAAGTGTCGCGAAGTTTCGTGAACTTTTCAACATGGCGTCTCTTCGTGATTTCATGTTGTGATAACTGCGCATGCGTCGTGTGTTCGGTAATCTTCCGAGTTGTATCGGCGGGAAAACGCTCGTGGATTTGCGTTTCAAAGTCGCTAATTTTACGTTGAAAAATATCTAGTTTGTTATTGACTTGCCTAATCCTTTCGTTTACAAGTTTCTTCTCGGCGTTTTTCAAAATTGTGTCCGCTTGATGTCCTCTAACATTGCTTCTTAATTAAAAGCTCTTGGGTGTGATATCGTTGTGTAAACATCTCAAGTTGAAACATAAATGATTCCGAAAATTTGCGATCTTCTTGGCCGTCTTTTCATGGTTCCTACACAGCTTTACATGTTCTTGACCGTATTTGTTGCGAATAAATTGATCATAACTTGTATACAAGTACTATTACACGCCGGTCACATGCAGCATCCCCGAGACCAATGGTACGCCACCTGCATTTGCTGCTGGGCCGGGGCAGACTCGGAGGTAGGCAGTGCAGCGCAGCAAAGCGGCTTCTTCAACTTCTTCAACCTGAAATATGCATTACACTCGTCGTCGTTGTACCTGGCAAGGTCAAACTCCTCAAAAGAGGAGTATTTGAATTCTGGGTTAGATGGACGATTTGCTTCGTAGAGCACAACAAATTCCTTGTCATCCAGGACATCGTATGCATATCCAAAGAGGATTGCTTCACGGACTCGATGTAGATTCGCCATGGCTGTAATCGATGATTAGCGCGCGAGCGGGAGAAGTTCAAATATTTGTCATGTGATCTGTCACATGATGTGGTGACGTCATCATGTTGACTTGTGTTCGTTCACCTGAATCGAAACAGATTTCAACATTCGGTGAACTATTAGTAATCAACGTGATGTCAACGTGAACGAGGGCATGTTAACCCAAAACGAAAGCTGCCTATTGTAGTCCAGTCACCTGTCCGCAATCATCACCAGAAGGCTCTTTCCCTCCGCAACAAGGTCAGAAAAATTCATGAAGCTCCGCATGTTGTGGAGATGGCTTGCAATGTTCATCGCAGAATGTGGCCCATGAAGCAATACTGTTGCCTGGCCCTTACTTGGAATCCTGTACCTCTCCTTTCCAAGTGCTTCAGTGGTGGTGAGGGTCGAAGGAAGGGACACACAGATAAGCGCCTTAATGTTGCTGTAATACACGACTTTCTTTCAAGCTCCGTCATAAATACTGTAAGCTAGACTTAACGATACAAAATTCACAACAATTATTTCCACTCGTCAATAAGACACCCTCTCTTCGTCGTGATTAAATTGTATCTGTCCATTATTACTCTCCCCAACCTTTCTCCTTCATTCTAAAACTGTGCCCCGGGTCACATGATTTTACACCCGCCAACATTTGTTTGATTAATGGCGGCATCTATGGATAGTGGCCCAAATTAACTCAATTAAATCATTCTTTGTTCAATCGCCCAATTCACTTGTGACAGTGCCCATACTTGCTTGATCCGTTTGAGCGTCCCACATTCTGTCCACTGTGTACATTGAGTCATAAAACAAGCCAAGTTGACAAATAAATTCTACACATTTCAAAGGCCATGGAAATACTGTTTGAAGGATGAAGGGTCCGGTCCAAAGAACGTGGAGGTAGAGTTGCCATACAGGCACGTGTGGGCATTTATTAATATACCAGAAATGAGGTACATTTTCCCTATGGCTGAAAGTCCAAGTTTTAGATTTGTAGTAAAGTCAACAAATTTTAAATTGTTGACTATGTCGCCAAATAACCATTCCACGCTGACGCGCACACTGCTCATGGAACGGTTGTAGGCCACCTGATCATCTGTGAGGTTATTGCCCTTGAATGGGCACTGTAGATGGGCACGGATGGGGTACGCTTGGTCGCCAGCTGTTTTTGTTGAATTGCACTTAGTCACCTGTTTAATTTCAAGTTGGATACTTTTTGCTTCATTGGTGTCCTTTTCTTCTGCAGGCTGGTTGTCTGCCTGGTTGGTGTTGGTTTCATCTTCTGTGAGGTCCATATCGTCGGTATTGATCCCCTCACACAGAAGTTCCGTGTAGCTGCGTTGAGTGCTTGATAGGGTGATGTTGGCTGCGAATAGTTCTTCTTCCTTTTCTTCTAGCTCCTTGGTGATGCGCTTGATGGTTTGTCCTTTTTTATTGTTTAGTTTGGCGATTTCGCGGTTTGTGTTCTTTACCTTTCTCATTTCAGCATTGTGGTTTTCAGTGACCTGTTTGAGATGATCTCTCATTTGGAATGCACAGAGGGTTGCCATCTGCATCATGCGCATGATGTTCCAGTTGGTCAAGGAGGCCGGATTCCCGGAGCATGTACATTGTACATGTAGCTGTTGTGCCGCCGTCCCTCTATGGGCCCGAATAAGTGGGCGATCAGCCCATTCGCTGCCCTGACACTTTGGTACTTCAGGGCGTGCGCGCGTTTGTGGCCGTTATAAACGACACGTTGGTGTTCACTTGGGCGACATATCGGTCTGACAGTCCCGTCAACGAAACCAAAGCAGTTCTCCAGAGCCGCCCCTTTCTCCTGGACTGCTGCAGCAAATCGAGTCAGGTTCTCTGGGGACAACCACGGTTGGTTCAATGTGCCCAACAAGTGGCCAAAGTTGTCATGCACGAAATCGATCATGTGTGTTGTGATTAGACACAACTGTGGCACACTGCGGCCAAACATCTGATTTAGGTTTGATTAGGTCTCCATACCTGCACGGATAGGCAAACCGTGTCAGGCCTGGATAGGCAAACCGTGCCAGCAATATGCAGAGCGCCTCCAGTCCATCTACCCTCGATGCATTACTGCATCGGATGCGAGCAGGAATCTGCAGGACCTCCTTCAAGCGATAGATTTCAGTCTTCTTGGAATCTGGAAAAAAAAGTAAGAAAATGAAGTAAATATGTACATTTACATTTCAAGACCACAAAAAACAAATTCTGAGAAATAACTAAAAATTGACACATTCGTCACAGGTCAGAAGAATGTTTGTAGAGACATTTAGCATGTATCATTCAGACAGTTTTGTTTACAAGTTAAACAAACTTGCTGACGCAAAGCTATGCATTTTCATTAGGCAGAAAACATTAAATAAATTGTACCGGAATTTCTTTTTTACCTGAATTTTTACACGACTCAGAATATGAGATCATTATATTTATAATCCAGAGTCGATTCGGAAAATGGAAAGTGCGAGTGTGCAGTAGCACACTCGCACCGTTAGTACAGTGTTTATTGGCCATTTCAGGCTCCGGACTATCACACAGCTGTTGCTAGTAAATGCCGATATTTCTGAAATTTTTGCAGATCCTAACTTAAATGACTCTGGATTCTAACGATAATGATCCCATGTTCTGAATCGTATAGTAATTCAGTTAAGAAATACATTCTGGTACATTTTATTTCAAGTTTTCTGTCGGCTAAAAACTGTCTCATGAAAATGCTAGGCTTGGGACATTGCCTGATTCATTATTGCCTTCGGCTTGGCATATTAATCTACTAATTTTAATATTATTACTTGAATTATTATTTTTGGTTTTATGATCAATCATTTTTGAAGTTCCTAATATAGAGGACGCCATCTAAAGTTTCTAAACTGATTTGTCCTTATCAACTTTATAATCATATGATTATCATAACTAGTATACAAGTACTACTACACAACGGTCACATGCAGCATCCCCGAGACCAACGGTACGCCACCTGCATTTGCTGCTGGGCCCGGGCAGACTCGGGGTAGGCAGTGCAGCGCAGCAAAGCGGCTTCTTCAACTTCTTCAACCTGAAATATGCATTACACTCGTCGTCGTTGTACCTGGCAAGGTCAAACTCCTCATAAGTGGGGTATTTGAAATCTGGGTTAGATGGACGATTTGCTTCATAGAGCACAACAAATTCCTCGTCATCCAGGACATCGTATGCATATCCAAAGAGGATTGCTTCACGGACTCGATGTAGATTCGCCATGGGTGATGATCAATGATTAGTTCGAAATATCTGTCATGTGATTTGTCATGTGATCTGTCACATGATGTGGTGACGTCATCATGTTGACTTGTGTTCGTTCACCAGAATCAAAACAGATTTCAACAGTGGGTGAACTATATTAGTCAACATGATGACGTACGCCCCCCGGTCAACGTGAACAAGGGCATGTAAACCCAAAACGAAAGCTGCCTATTGTAGTCCAGTCACCTGTCCGCAATCATCACCAGAAGGCTCTTTCCCTCCGCAACAAGGTCAGAAAAATTCATGAAGCTCCGCATGTTGTGGAGATGGCTTGCAATGTTCATCGCAGATGTGGCCCATGAAGCACTACTTTTGCCTGGCCCTTACTTGGAATCCTGTACCTCTCCTTTCCAAGTGCTTCAGTGGTGGTGAGGGTCGAAGGAAGGGACACACAGTCAAGCGCCTTAATGTTGCTGTAATACACAACTTTCTTTCAAGCTCCGTCATAAATACTGTAAGCTAGACTTAACGATACCAAATTCACAACAATTATTTCCACTCGTCAATAAGACACCCTCTCCTCGTTTTGATTAAATTGAATCTGCCCAATATTTCTCTCCCCAACCTTTTAACCTTCCTTCTAAAACCGTGCCTCGGGTCGCATGATTGTCCAACCGCTAAATATTTGTATTAACGGCGCCATCTATCGATGGTGGCCCAAATTAACTAAATTAAATCATTCTTTATTCAACCGCCCAATTCACTTGTGTTAGTGCCCATACTTGCTCGATCGGATCGAGTGTGGAGTCACCGGGACAGTAGCTCGTGACAATCAGATCTGTCCAGATTGACAGGAGTACTAACTACCTGCGGTATATTTTGGTCATTGGAACATGCCTGATGGGATGTCTGCGAACAGGGTGCGTCATGCTTGCGGTGTATTGTCGGTCTTGGTCAAAGATTCAAGGTCTCCTTTCTTATCTAGTATGGCTTTGTCGAAATGCTTGATCATTACATTGATGGGGAAAATTGATTCAGCAAAAAACATTAATTCTGATCTATTAGTTACCTTTGTGAGTAGAAGCAAACTGTTTCATCTTGAATACGTCCATGCCTTCGATCAAGCTTGAAGTTCTCCGAACTGTACATTCACGATGTAGTGGTAGCAAGCTGCATTCACCAGCTGAAGGTGATGTGGTTGGGGCGAGGGAAATGCTCAAAGAATATCCATGTCAGCTGCCGTTAGCTCAGGGAGGTTGCTGATGCAGTGATCGCACTCACTGTCGGTACATTTGGTGAAGATCTGAGTTCCTATCTGCTTATCCATGTGCCGAGAAACAAACGTGACGTCATCCTTGATGTCGCTGCTGTTCAAGGTGCGTGCAGATCCCCCTACAATGTCCTTCACACGTTCAAAGTCCATTCCATATGGCTCTGCTTGTGCCACACTTGCCTCCACCTCTACTGTCACCTTCTGACCAGCAAATTTCAGTTTGCCCCAGTGGACGGATTTCACCATCTCCATGGCGCTGTCGAAGAAGACGTGTTCTTTCTGGAGCCGCTCTTCGTCAGAGATCCTCTGCCGAGCTGGAGGTGCATCCTCCCTGGGGAGAGCGGCACCGAGCTAGACACTAGTCGGCGCCTTCGTGCATGGAGCCCACAGGCGCTCAATAGGGTTCAATGCCGAGTCTCCTGGGCAATATGATGTCACTAGCAGGCTATCAAGATTGCTGTCTATGAAAAACCTCCCGTAGTAAAACACTAACACCATGGTTGGCATTGAAGTCGGGGGCCACCGTCGACGAGGAGCACCATCAGCTTTTTTTACCCTCCGCTACATGTGCCGGTACATCGCAGATCTTCGCGAAATCGCTGAGATGTGATGCAATGGTTGTTCGGTGAGTGCGGGCTTCGTAGCACAACTGTGGATGGTCCCTTCTCTGGAAGCCTGGATAACAGAGAGGGAGAAAAGAAGAGAGATAATTAATAGCTGCGAATAATTTAATAATTCCAGGTTAGGTAATAACGAGCAATCCGCGCGCCAGGCCCGTGTGCACTCAGTCGTGTGTCGAGAGAATGGGCCTGGTCGTTCAAGTTTTGGGCCACCCTGTAAAGTGCTTTATTACAGTTGTTTGATAGCGCTCAGGGCAAATATAAATCTGTATATTTCCCACTAGATCAGAATATAATGTGTATTTACCTCTCGACCACATCTAGGTAGCCAAAGCTCAAGGCTGATGAGTTCTTGCAAGAGTTTCATCTTTCTGTGGGTTTGCCATGAGCGTCAGTAACCCGAGGATGGCCCCTACTGCCGGCTGCTTTTCACGAGGGACTTACTTGTGTACTTCCTTGTTTGTGGCACCCACTTGTTGCGGCTCCATGAATGGCAGCATAAAGGCATGGACACTGTCTCCTCGCCGCTGAGATCGCATCCTTCCAAGCAAACTCCTGATAACTCTTCAACTCCTAGCCTGTTGCTGAACTCCTCCACTAAGAGTGCGCGTTTGGTCCACTGACATTTCTTGACAAATCAAGTTCTTCTAATTTTAACCAATGAAGCATCGGGAAGAAAGAATTTTCTACCTATGATACCTTCTATTTTGCCCATTCTGTTGTTTGAGCAAGCTACAAGAGTGTTGTTACGCTTCATTACACCTGTTCGATAATCTGCTGTGCAAAAGAAGAGACCATTCTTCACCGTCCTGTTGTAAACGTTCACAACTAAATTCACATCCAATATCATGCCTAGAGCCAAAAGGGCATCCTGCTCAAAAGTAGTCAAAATTCTCCTGCAGCCATTTCCGATTACTTGTAAATCGTTATACTTCTTCCTTAGCGATCTTGCAGAAATTAGGTTTACAAACCTTTCAAAACCAGGAGACACTTCTCTAGTTCTCTTCTAGAAATTAAACTAGGAAGCATTTGAGCAAAAATACATTTTTCGAAGAGCCTGCATAATGAAACCACTGTTTTCCTGTAACTGTCTTTTAATTCTGTAGTTGGCAGCCTCAAAAGGAAAACATGAATGTGTCCACAGATGACCCCAAAACTTCACACATTGTGAAAGATGTGTCAATGAATGGACATTGAAGGTCATCGCTGAGACACCATACAAAATCTGGCATCTACCTACAAAAGTGAGATACAACAAATCACATTGATCTATATCAAAGGGCGAGATGGATTTTTGTAACAGTAAATGTGTGACCTACAGTAAAAATGCAACATATCATTTAAATTTTATGTCCGACTCTTGTCATATAAGGTGTGTGAGTAACCCATGCTCATGTGCTTTTAAAGCTCAAATGTTCTTTTTGAAAGATGAAGTATGATGCCAGCTACATGTATATGGCAAGTTCTTCTGGCACAGGTATCTGCTCTCCATCCTCACTAATCAGAAATCCTGTGTAGCGCCCACGTGGATCAGGAAATGTCTCCCAGATCTTCTTGACTGCACACGCAGGGATGACTTTCCTCACCCCTTTCCCCAGATAGCCATGTGTCCAGTAGGTATACATCCGGTAAGCAGAATATCTGTATGACCTGCATTTGTGAAGAGAGAAAAAAAAATAATGAAAGAGAGGCTGTCAAACCATCTGCACATCATTCTACAAAAAAAAATTTTTCCAGCTGATAATTTTGTTCTATTTGAACGGTATGACAAATGATTTACAATGTCTTCTCTCTCAAAAAGGGCTTTGATTTGATGGGCCAAGTCTGCAGTAACAAAAAAATGTCCATGGCACAAATTGTTAACAGCACATGGCTGACTGCAGTGAGGAGATGAGATCTCATCATATGTGAGGGAATTGAATGATTGAACAAAAGCATAGCAACAAGAACAGTAAAAATGAAAAGATAAATTCAGCAGATTGTTTGAGAATACTTTCTTGAGGATTGTTTGTACGGATCTTATGACTTCAGTGTTGAAGAGAGCATTGACAAACTCGCATAACTGAATCGCAGCTATTGAAGAAAGACAAATGTCTCATGACAAAATATAGTATCATCAGAATCGTCTCAGGTTTGGTCGTCTGTACTCCCTGGAACAGTGGCACGTCCAGGTTTTCCAACACATCTTCATCTCCGGACTCCTCTCGTGCCTCATCTGCTTCACCCTCTGTGTCCTGCTCGCTGTGGTCACCTGCAGGATCTGTGGATACAATAAAGAGACAAAATTTTAGGCCAATTCCATGGTTACTTGCATTCAACTTTACAATACGCTGATTACTTCATTGTGCTGTATTTTGCTACCACTGGTACATATATCTCCTCTGTTAAAATGTGCTCATTTTGCAAATGATGACTTGAGCAAGTTTCTGCACATCTGTACTAGTATCTTTGTCCTTGTGTGCACCAGTATGCCCTCTTATATGTGCAGACTTGTCAACATGTTGAAGGATTCTGTCACAGGTTTGAGCAGAATGTCCGATTCTGCTCACTGAGGCATGATTCGCCTTGCCTCTGAAGTGGTGGCACTCTTCCTTAAAGACCCTGTTGTGATGTTCTATTTCTCGGTGTACTTCAACATTGGTGTCGTCATGGCCAACATTGTTCACACACCTGTTCCAGATCAACTGGTGGGCAAGCCTTGGGGAGAGCAGGCACTTGACCTGAGCAAGCAGGTGCAGGGAATGGAAGCTGTACTTGGACTTGCCCACCAGTCTAAAGTACAGCATCGGGTACTCGTACAGTCCGATGGTCCGCTCGCCGTCCCCCAATTTTGGCACTCTGACCTACAGACTGGCATTTTACTAACCCACGCTCCCTTCGTATGTATATTACAAGGTCCAAATTGGTCTCACGCCATGGTGTTTTTACTGGTTTAGATTTGTGTGGAGTATGGAGCGTAAGGAGTTCTTGTGGAATTTACTTGGTTGGTAGAGTAGTCTGTAGAGTCTCTGTCTGACGTGTGAAACAGTTCACAACATGGCCATCAAATAAATAAGCTAGCCTCGTCTTCCCACAAGCATTCAAATGAAGGCCGTCATTAAAAAATAACTCCGGAACTATAAACAAGGTCTTCTGTACAGTCAAGATACAAACAATCAGGTAAACTTTCAGAGTTCCTTTAGTCCATTATTGAAAAAAGGAGAAGTCTGATACAATTCTTCAGAGTCCCAACGTGGCAAAATTAATGAAAAAGTCACAGTTGCATCTCGAAATATTTCCTTAATGGTACATTAGAAGTGGCGGCACTCTTCCTTAAAGAGCCTGTTGTGATGTTCTATTTCTATCTCCCGGTCTACTTCAACATTGGTGTCGTCATGGCCAACATTGTTTACGCACCTGTTCCAGATCAACTGGTGAGCAAGCCTTGGGGAGAGCAGGCACTTGACCTGAGCAAGCAGGCGCAGGGAATGGAAGCTGTACTTGGACTTGCCCACCAGTCTAAAGTACAGCATCGGGTACTCGTACAGTCCGATGGTCCGCTCGCCGTCCCCCAATTTTGGCACTCTGACCTACAGACTGGCATTTTACTAACCCACGCTCCCTTCGTATGTATATTACAAGGTCCAAATTGGTCTCACGCCATGGTGTTTTTACTGGTTTAGATTTGTGTGGAGTATGGAGCTTAAGGAGTTCTTGTGGAATTTACTTGGTTGGTAGAGTAGTCTGTAGAGTCTCTGTCTGACGCGTGAAACAGTTCACAACATGGCCATCAATAATAAGCTTGCCTCGTCTTCCCACAAGCATTCAAATGAAGGTCGTCATTAAAAAATAACTCCGGAACTATAAACAAGGTCTTCTGTACAGTCAAGATACAAACAATCAGGTAAACTTTCAGAGTTCCTTTAGTCCATTATTGAAAAAAGAGATGTCTGATACAATTCTTCAGAGTCCCAACGTGGCAAAATTAATGAAAAAGTCACAGTTGCAGCTCGAAATATTTCCTTAATGGTACATTAGAAGTGGCGGCACTCTTCCTTAAAGAGCCTGTTGTGATGTTCTATTTCTATCTCCCGGTCTACTTCAACATTGGTGTCGTCATGGCCAACATTGTTTACGCACCTGTTCCAGATCAACTGGTGAGCAAGCCTTGGGGAGAGCAGGCACTTGACCTGAGCAAGCAGGCGCAGGGAATGGAAGCTGTACTTGGACTTGCCCACCAGTCTAAAGTACAGCATCGGGTACTCGTACAGTCCGATGGTCCGCTCGCCGTCCCCCAATTTTGGCACTCTGACCTACAGACTGGCATTTTACTAACCCACGCTCCCTTCGTATGTATATTACAAGGTCCAAATTGGTCTCACGCCATGGTGTTTTTACTGGTTTAGATTTGTGTGGAGTATGGAGCTTAAGGAGTTCTTGTGGAATTTACTTGGTTGGTAGAGTAGTCTGTAGAGTCTCTGTCTGACGCGTGAAACAGTTCACAACATGGCCATCAATAATAAGCTTGCCTCGTCTTCCCACAAGCATTCAAATGAAGGTCGTCATTAAAAAATAACTCCGGAACTATAAACAAGGTCTTCTGTACAGTCAAGATACAAACAATCAGGTAAACTTTCAGAGTTCCTTTAGTCCATTATTGAAAAAAGAGATGTCTGATACAATTCTTCAGAGTCCCAACGTGGCAAAATTAATGAAAAAGTCACAGTTGCAGCTCGAAATATTTCCTTAATGGTACATTAGAAGTGGCGGCACTCTTCCTTAAAGAGCCTGTTGTGATGTTCTATTTCTATCTCCCGGTCTACTTCAACATTGGTGTCGTCATGGCCAGCATTGTTGACGCACCTGTTCCAGATCAACTGGTGGGCAAGCCTTGGGGAGAGCAGGCACTTGACCTGAGCAAGCAGGCGCAGGGAATGGAAGCTGTACTTGGTCTTGCCCACCAGTCATCAGGTATTTGTAGAGCCTGATGGTCCGCTAGCCGTCCCCCAATTTTCTTGCATCTTCAACGTCTCTCCACAGCAGGCAGAGGCTCAATGCTGCACAACTGTAGTTGTCCACGGCATCCTCGCCACTGTTGCTGGAGTCGCTCGACACTGATGGCTGTGTATCATGGTGTTTGGCCGTGTGCTTTCTCAGCCCCTGTGGTGTAGAGTACTCTTTACGGCACTCTGGGCAGGATAGCTTGGATGGATGTGCATACTCTGGCCCATCATGCATGGCAAAATTTATTATGTGTTGGAAATGAAAAAAAAAATACATGAAATAAAAATGAAATAATTTGAAAATGAAATGACCTTAATGGAGATACTACATGTACTTAGTTTCTCGCCCCCAGAGGAGTTTGTTCTCCAACAATTCCATTCTTAACCTAAACCTGCACCAAGATGCGGGTAAAATCCCTCTCCTCGGAGGATCTCAGTTCTAAATATCCTGGCAACAAAGAGTCAAATAGTTTGGAGGGCAATGACAAGATACTGCACCCCAGTCTGTAGGTGGAAGTAATGCAGTTGCCAGCATCAGGGAACCTTGGGAGAAATGTGGCAACCAATCAGCATGCAGCTGTCGTGCCACCTTCCCTCTATGGGCCAGAATAAGTATACGATCAGCCCATTTGCTGCTGTGACACTCTGGTACTTCAAGGCGTGTACGCGTTTGTGGCCATTGTAAACCACACATTGGGTTTTCATTGGGATGGCATATGGGTTTGACTTTCCTGTCCTTTAAACCCTAGGTACTCCTTTCTCATGGACTGCAGCAGCAAATCAGCGCGCACAGGGCCGATAAGGGCCCGATCTCTCGGCCCGACTGGTGACTGAAAGGGGGTTGACCTATATATTATTACATCGCTATTAGGACCCGAATGAAAGCTGTGACCTGCAGGTCCTTTACGTCACGATTTAGGTAGTTGTGTGATGCTACGTTGAAAAGGCCTTCACATCCAGACCACATGCTAATCAGAATTCCCTCTTTGTCCTTGGTCCAAGCCATGATTCATGAACTTGGTTAGCTAAAGTAAAAACTGGTCTTAGCTGCATCCTTAGCAGCTGATGTATGAATGAAAGGGCCTGCGCCACGTCGTGTCAGCCAGCCGTGCACAGGCCCAGCCGGCCGGCGCGGCCGTCTTTCCTGCCTAGCCTCGCATCTCGCAGTAGCCTGGCAGCTGCCCTATCAATCGCGCGATACAACTATGTACAAAACCAATGCAAAAATCTGGACTTTCGTTATAAAGAATACTGATAAAACAAAATGCTGATATAAAGAAGTAATTTCTCCTGTCCCAAATATTTTTTATTTATTTATTTATTCGTTTTATTTCAGTAGGGTAGCTCTGTCAGTGATCGGAGCACTGTTTTTCACAGATTTTCTGCGGGTCTTTATGGAGTTCCTACACCCCATGTTCACCGACGTGTTATCACCACCCAAGACCAACACAGTTCTCCCACTGAATGTGATGACGGGTCATTACATCATCCCATTTTGTTGAACAGCGCCTCTGCTGTGGACTGAGAGGACATATATACACATGTCTAGAAATTGTGTGCTGACTTTATAGCCCGGTCACATATCAACGGATTGCGTAAACGGACGTCAAACGGAGAGCTAAATTTTCCATCCGTTCGTCTCCGTTCGTATGCAGTTCTTGTCCGTTCCTTGTCCGGTGATGTACGTTGTTCTATGTTTTGTACATAAAGCAATGGAGACGACTTTCATCACCGGATAATTTCATTTCGCAAATTTTCTATTCGTTGGGCATTCGTTTCCGCTATCCGTTGATATCTGACCAGGCCATTACCCATGTCAAAGATGCAGACTGTCATTGGGTTCATCTGTTCAATGTCATTGTCTGATGATCCATCAATGGCAAGTGAGAATGGATGATCGAGCATGTGTTCATTAAGCTGACACTGGAAGAATGCTCAGCAACAGCTCCATTAATGATGCATGCTGTCTTGGTTCGCCTGGATGCGAATTTCAGTACCATCTTGCTGTCAGGAAATATGTCTGGAAACGGTGGTGTTAGTTCATCTGCCAAAGCAGTCCTGGTAGCTTCAGCAATGGACAGTCTCCCTTTGACTACCTTATTATACAGCAACTGGGTGCTAATATTTGCCTGTTCTTGACCAGTCGGACCAGGGTTTGACTGCGTGTAGCTTTACTAGCAGGCGTAAGTACAAGCCGACTATTTTGATTGGTATTCTTTTTTATGGGTTTTGTCTAGTTCATATTCTGCAGACATCTTTACTTTGCCATTAACCCTGTCGCCAAGAGTTCCCCTGGCACACTGTATGTATTGGAAGCTTCAGCAATAGGCAATCGTTCTTTGACTGCCTTTGACCCCATAAGCATACCACCTAGTGTATATTCCATGGGAATTTAGGTTCCGAAATATTTGCCATTTTTTTACCAATCAGACCCTGGGTTTGACTGGTAGTCTCCTGCTTGCAGCTTTACCAGCAGGCGTAAGTACAAGCCGACCATTTTGTTTGGTTTTCTTCTGTTGGGTTTTGTCTTGTTCATATTCTGCGGACATCTTTATCTTGCCATTGATATTGTTACCAAGAAGGAACCATGTAGCAACTCGGCAAGCAACAGGTATGATTACAAGTTTGAATAAAGACATATTTGGAGATGCATATTTCTATAGTTGTTAGTGGAATAAATTACTAAAAGTCATCAAGGGATTACTTTTTGTTGCGGTTCCCTTTATGTCAGAGAGAATGGCCTTTGTGATAGCCTGCCTTATTGATTTACACTGTAAGAGTGGTTTTATTCTCTAAACTCATTAAGTCTATAAGGCCGCTTAGCCACCCAAATAATTACAGGGATACAAGTTATACACTTCAAAGTTAACTTTATTGCTTATCTTTCAATTCAGTGGAAAGCTTCCAACAATCAAAGCCAAATGAAGACTATAATAGTTGGGTTAATGACCCACACAAGTGAGTGCCTATATCAGTATCTAAATTGGCTACTCCTGGTAGCTAACATTCGATAAACAAAACACATGATTAAATTGGCAATAACCAAGGAGGAATAGCAAAAGAAGGGTCTTGAATAAAACAACAAGAAAGGATTAGTTTGAGTCTTTGTTTAAGTGTCCAAAAGACATAAACAGGAAAGGTCACCATACATTACGGACGCGAGCGATGGCGCTAATTTACGGTGACTCTACTCTATGGTGTCCAACTAGTGGGGTGTTCACAACGCGACACAGGGTGAGACGTGAACTCTTCATTACACGAGCTGTAGCAATCGACGAGTCGGTCCTGATGACCTTGCGTTGACCTTCAGGGCGAACGTGAGACGATCAGAGGACGATGACCCTACACCACGAAGGGAAGACGAAGTTCATGACGAGATGACGATGACACTATGACGAAACTGGAAGATGACCCTAAGGGTAGTCAAACTCAAAGATGACCCTATACGGAGTCGGGGACGACCGCCATCTATAAAGAACAAACAGCCAAAGAATGGATGGCCTACCTATGTCTAAACCATATCCACATACCTACATGAAATATTTCCTTTAAGGCACTCACTTCTAATTCACTTGACAACATCTGGCTTGAATTCACATGCAATTCATTAACCCTAAAATAATCATAGATAATCAAAGCTTCATTCAAGCCCTTTCTCAAGTGTAAACATCAAATTAGGGCTTTACAAAGTCCTATTATTCCCACAAGATTATCAAATAACATGAGGCATTTCTCCAATTGATATATATTAACAAGCTACAAAAGTTAGAGCAACATTTTATAATGAACTCACTTCTGTCCAATATTGTTATTTTATCATTTCCAAAAGAGAAATTACCCCCACACTTTCACTCAGATTTCTACTACCGCTGCAGTGCTTAATGCAGTCGAATTAAATTAACAGATGCAGCACCTACATGTATATATATATCAAGGTATTAAACATGGAAATGCTTATAAAACAATAATATATAAACCAAGTAGTACTTACAATTTGGCCTCAAGGGGAAGGGAATATCAGCTTGGCACTGTCACTGCTGTTGCCACGCCCAACGACTTCAATGGGCCGTATACTACGCACACAAGCCGCTGCATGCTGCAATAACTAAATACAGTAGCAGGCTGGTATTCTGGAGGGCATCTCTGGCTGGCTTAGCCGGTGCCACTCCCTACAAATTTGGCAGAGAGCGCGAGCTACTCTGCTTCGCAGTACTTTCACGACCAACAACAAAATTAAGACTGCACTGCAATTTCATTGCCTTGCTAACACACAGAGTATCCACAGAACAAAGGCTCTAGGCAACTAGGGTTGCTACGCTACAACAACAACTATTGTACCTGTTCACCATCCATGGCTTGCCTGCCATGCCTTAGCAGTATACACATATAATAGCACACACACTATCCACTATGCCATATACCTGTTGGCCTAAACACAATCTACACTACAGTGCACATTCCATGTACATAATGCGCATACCAAAGTGCTATACAACTGAGTGGTTCGCTTAACCCACTCCATGTTTATCTCTATTCTAACTCATAGATAAAGGACCTGGGAAAATCCTTACATACACCATAGATCTTTTCGATTGAAGAAATCTACATACTTATTTTTTTTGGTCAGATGTCACCTTCCATTCCATGTTATGTAATCCTTGTATCTGCACAAAATTTTAGAGAGAAGATAAACATGTCTTATTCTAAAACTATAATTATCATCATCATCAGTATCTAGAACTTTTCCTGAATTTTGTTTGGCTGTGTGGTCTATGGAAAGTGTATGTTATACCAAAATCAAATTGCCTTCTAAGTCTTAACCCTATCATTACTGGTCTTGAAATTACTCGAGCTCTGGTCTATGGAGAATATGTGTTATCTCAAATTAAAATGAGTCTGAAGCATATAACTTGTCGGGGAATGACTATTTGGTTTGAGTCTATGGATGATTTGTGTTAAAATTGTATAACATGTGTACACTAATCACCAGGGCTGGTATTCAATTCAATACTTTGATTAAGTAAGAAATTTACTTTGCCTTTTCTAGGCTTAAAATTGTTTTGTAGATTTTTACTTCAGCAAAACAAAATGTAAACATTGCAGACATGACATCAACATTTTTGTAAGATTTTTAGTGGATGAATAAATCAAATCTCAATTTTGGCTAAGTAGCTTACGTATGATAAATTTTGACTTAATTATGGAATTGAATACCGGCCCTCGATGGTATAATATTTATTCAAGTTGTGGAAAATAATTAATTGAATTGAATTATCCTCCCCCTTCCTCCATTTTAACCACTTACTTTTCCCACTCCTTTGGAAGGAATTCATGTTTCATTCTGTCAATTTCTATGTGCATTTATTTATTTTCATGTTTTGTTTGTCGGAGATCACATGAAATAATAGTGCACAATATTTTGTGTCAGGGAATAAATATTGCACATTGTATGCCTTACTCATGTTGTAAATTCTATGCCTTACTCATGTTGTAAATTCTATGAAATGTAGACAAATTTGTTGTGATCCAAGGTTACCAAATAGTTGAATCCCTGCCTTTTTAATTATCCGGTTTTAATGAGTTATTTTCAAATGCACTCTAGTACATGTATTGAAATGTGATATGTCTGTTTTGAATTACTGATGATAAACACATTGGTATTGTGTTTAACAGTATGATATTTGTACAGTCTCTGGAACCTGTTTAACGCAACGTTCTTGGTACGCTGATAATTACCTTGTTATACTAGGTTAAACAAGCAAAAGAATATAATGAATAGCTGGGACTAGCACAATTACCTTCCCAACAGAATCTTGTTATATCAGAGCTCTTTATAAGGAGGTTCCACTGTAGTTGGTTGGTTATTTATTGAAATTACCCGTTTATTATTTTGTGTCTACCACGGCCAGTAGAATGTAATTGTGTGTGAGCATGTATTGGCAATAACTTGGTCCGACCTAGTTGTAGACCTTGGCCCCGTTGCAGAAAGAGATACAATCGACTGTAAGTAACAATTATTCAATTAATTGTAAGTCAGACAATTTGCGCGTTCAACCAATCGGATTTGCGCATTTTGAACACATGATCTGACTTAAATCGATTGTATCTCTTTCTGTAATGGAGCCCTTGTGTGACAAATTTTGTTATAATCTTATTTTGAGACAACACAAGAGAGACAAACTAAGTGAAATATTTTGTATAGATTTTGTTCACATTTAATGACATGACAGAAGAATAAAGATGTTTGACAATGTAATTTTGACGATATAATATCATACAATTTATCAACATGTAACATTATGTTTACATTTGTTATAGAGATTTGTTGTAAATATTTACATTTTTTTAAATGGAAAATAAATTATACAACCATGCAAGACACTTGAGTTCATTGATTCATTGTTTGACTGTTTTTAATCATTTACACCCACTGATCTCAATAAACAGTGTGGATTGATTATTGCCCTGTGTAAGTGACGCTGCCAATCTGCCATGATTCCACTCCCAGAGCCCTGAATGCCCAGTTATTGTAAGTACTGTATCAACAGCCAATCAGCATTTAGCAATATAGCTGTTGCCATAGTAGTTACTATACTTGTCTGAGTTTTATGCATAGGCCATAAAACTTGCTAATATTGTTGTCATATGCACAAAAAAAAAAAAAAAAAAAAACAGAAGGATGAACAGTAATAGCCATTAATTATCTTTTAATTCAGAATAGTCCTGAAAAATTTGATTGCAAACAAATCTAATGCATGTCTCCTGAAATAAGCTATGACGGGCTCTTGGTTTTAAAAAAATGCATCAAACAACAGTAGAGTAGTAAGATGGCTGCCATGCAGCGTCAACTATTCACATGAATTAGAATAGGTATAATCTATCCAAATGTGTTTATACAGATCAGTGTTTACACCACTTTTGAAATTCACTGACATCAACATTGACACACATTCATGATTATTTATAATTCTAATAAAGCATTCACTGAATACACTTTGATGATAAACAAATAACTTGAAATTTCTTTGGATCGGCGTAATTACAACTTTAACCGAACACAAAAAGTAACTACCACCCTAAACAACTGCTCTTAATTTCATAACCGATAATTGTTTGAAGATATCATCTTACCAGAATATATCTACAGCTGTCATGTACATACATGTTGTGTGAAATTCAGATATATTCATCTCTTCATGGCTGAATGAGCACAGATTAAAGACAAAATGACCCAATTCAAAAGTTGCAAGACCTTGCGCATGCCTGTACAGTGTTGTGAAACAGCACATGTCATAGGCGTACCAAGGGGGAGGGGGTTTGGGGGGTTCAAACCTCCCCCCCTTTACAAAATTTAAGTGGTCTCGACCATCATAACCAATGGTCTCTGCCCCCGAAGACCAAATGGTCTCGGCCTTTAAAATCTCGGACTCTGCTTCAAAGTATCTTCACCGACACCCCCCCCCTCGAAAAATCTTCACCGACACACACCCCCGCCCCTCGAAAATCTTCACGACCCCCCCCCCCCCCGCTCAAAAATTATTCACGACACCTCCCCCCTCGCAAATTCTTCAGACACCCCCCCTCAAAAAATCTTCACCAACACCTCCCCCCCCCCCCACTGGAAAATTCTTCACCGACAACCCCCTCCCCCCCTCAGAAATTTTGGTCGACGAAATAACCCCCCACCCCCTTGAAAATATCCTGGGTAACCCACTGGCACATGTGACTGACCTTTGCAAATTTTGAAATATTACAATTTTATCTTTAATGTGTGTTTACTCAACCATGGATTAATGGTTACCTCTTATTTGTACACATTGTTTTTCTAACTACCATATAAATATTTTGGCAAGACGAAATCTTGAAACGATTCTTGGTTATGAAATTATGAGCAGTTGTTTAGGGGGGTAGTTACTTTTTGTGTTCGGTTTATACGAGAACAAGTCACAAATGGGTAACCATGAGATAAGATTTGAAAGATGAGAAGTGTTCATCAGAGAATTTACAAATTTGAATTAAGTTTTCTTTTGACATTGACAAAAAAGTAATTTTTTTGTTATAAAGAATACAATCTTCATGATTCCTCGGGAATCGAATGTACAATATCCATTTTTTTTCGACGAAGCAAAGTCGTTGGATAAACAACAAAATAAAATAAAAACAATCCTGACTATAAATGCATCAAAAAGTTACATAAAATGGAATTTACAATATAATGTAAAGAGCACCTCTTGAGTAAAACAATAAATGAAACAAAATTAAGAAAAGAGTGAGAGAAAGAGAGGAAAACGACTTAAAACGATATGAGTTCTGTTGGATCCCTTCAAATAAAATCTCGGTACTTCCAGGAAAATTGGAAGGATACAAACTCAGAATTACTTTACTGAATGTTTGATATAGCTCCATAATTTCTGCATAATGACCCTTATATTTAAGCGAACATGAATTCACTGACTCTTAATTAATCCTTCATATTGAAAATTCATAGTTTGCAAGGGCGAGACAACATAATATAGTTACCATGGTAACTTGTTTTGCAGTAAATATGCACCGATGAAAATTGTAAAAAAAATAGTCGCCAAATAGACATGGGCCCCGTTGCAGAAAGAGATACAATCGATTGTAAGTTAAAAGTAATTGTAAGTCGGATCATGTGTTTTAAATGCGCAAATCTGTTTGGTCAAAACGCGCAAATTTTCTGCCTTACAATTACTTGAAACTTAGAATTCATTGTATACCCCTTTCTGCAACGGGTCCATGGAGTGTTTCACAAAGGCTTAAAATTGAACTTAAATATATGTTGGAATTAAAATTATGATAGGCCAATTGGAATACAAATAAGTCGAATGTAAATATTTCACGTCAAAGTCATGACATCTTGTTAATTGAAATTGAAAATATCGATGATTTTGATGCTAAATTTAAGTTTGGTTTTAAAACTATTTCAAAAAATGTATATGGTAACAAACCCGGCTTTCCATAATTATAAAGTAAAGCGCAAGTTCACGTTCAACTTGAAATCTTTGTGAAACATATCCCAGTTCAATTAAATGTAATGTTAACATAATCATCCTGTTCGAAAAGGTTGTTCCTGGCAACCTCGAAGCTTGCCCGAGGTTTGCCTAAGTGACCTAACGTAGCAACAACTAATACATGGAAGATGTATTTCAATAATGTAATTGAATTTATTAGGACTGGGGCCTCCTTACATAAAAACTGTTTTCAGTTGTAAATGTCCAATTACTGTAACTACACAGCTGACAGCCAATCAGCATTGAGTATTTGCAACGGCAGTTACAATAATTGGTTATTTACCACAATTGGAAACGTTTTATGAAACGGGACCCTAGTTAGTTGAATACGCCATATATTTTGAGGATTTTATTTTCGCGAATTTCGCGAATCACTTGTGAATCGCGAAATTAACAACACGCTAAAATATTGACACCAAATTTAAAGCAGTACACGTACGTGTATTGCACTAGTATCTCTCTCAAGACAGTCATGAATGCGTGTTGGTAACAGCCGAACGCGAATTTAACCACGCGCGAATTTGTCGTAAAGTCCCGATTCGCGAAATATATGGCGTATACAGTAGCTTGCTTCATGATCAGCAAGCCAGGAACGCGCATGAATTGAATGAGTTAAGGAACCAGTCTATAAGTAAATCTGCTTTGTTTAATAATAATACAAATACGTAACCATAATGACAAGCACCATATTACATACATGAATTGTAAATTATATACAGGATAACAGCAACAGTCACCGTTCAAAATAATAACACAAATGGATGAAAATGTTTCGTAATAAGTAAGTCCCGAATCGAATGCAAAATATTGTCTCCCTTATAAATGGTAATCAAAGTGATCAAATGATGTATTAATAACTAAATCATAAAGAAGTTAATTCCGAATTTCTGTAATCATTACTCAATTCAAGATGGGAATTATATATCAATCGGTTAATTCCAGATATCAACGTAGTCCTTGACCAAATTGAAAATTAAAAATATGTTTTGTGTCAACAACTAAAAATCCAGTGCGTTTCAAACTTTCTCAAGTTCATTATGCATGTTCAATATGCATCATACCTTATTCAGTGATTTATATCGATGGTGAAGGTATAACATTGCAATGGTCGCCACATATTTGTTTCCCAAACATTACAATACAAATTTGTTCACTGATAATGTGGATTCATGCGTCAAATGACTTTGCTCAACTTATTTTATTAGAGAGTACCACTTTCCGCTAATGGCTCCCACCCCCCCCCCCCCCCAAAAAAAAAAAGATCAGCATTTTAGAGATTGTTCCACAATTACATGTCTGATATACGGCTTCATGTTCATCAGCCGAAAATCCAATTGCGAGGATGTATGCAACTGCAAATATCATGCAACTGTCAGATAATACAACTATCGTTTTAGATCAGTGAAATTTACCAATGACTCTCTTCGGTGACAATTATCTCTTCGGCGATGCAGTATCAAAAATTAACCACTGATTTCAATCAAAGCTTGATCAATGTAAGAAAGGAACAACGTGGGTATTATAATAGCTCTAGGTATTTTGTAGGGAGAGCCACATTGCGACCCGTTTCCTCAACTATGCAACATCAGAAAATTAACAATACAACATCCATCGTTTCAAATCAGTGAACATAACTACTGACTTTTAACGAAGCTTGATCGATGACAGAAACGTAGTGTTGAGTGTGCTGTGACTTTTTTTCTCGTAATTTTCACCTAGCGACTGGTTCCATTATCAATGTAACTCCAGCACCAGATAAATTAAACCAATAATGTATCCACCATTTCAGATCAGTGAAAATAACCACTGATTTCAAACAAAACTTGATCAATTAAAGGAACCAAACAATGTAGCTCTAGTGCTATTTTCGTAGGGAGTGCCACATCGCGACGGGTTTCCTCAACGAGGCCAGCATTTGATTCCAGTGGCTTAGGGAGGATCCCCGCGAGTTTTGACCAATCAGAACGTGACCTAGGCTGGGGTTTTTCCCGGCGGACCCCGCTTCTGCCACAGTGATCCGCAATGTGACTTTCTAAAAAGATTGAGAGGAAAATGGCGAAGAGAAAAGAAAAGAGAACTGTTGGTTGGCAAGTTATTTTACATTTTATGTTATTGATTTGCATAGTTGATTATTGTTATACAAAAAAATAATTAAAAGTAATATATGATTTACGAAAATCAATACAGACTATCAAAACCATCTTTTACATTATCATAACCGCCACTACCACCATCACCAGTAACACCACCATCCCCATCAACACAACCACTACAACTATAAAATCACCATGCCACTGCGACCACCCCGACCACAACCTTCGCCACTATCATCACCACCATCACTAGTACTGCAATCAACACAACCCTTAGTTATAATTTCAACTCCACTCCCGCCATTATTTGGTCAGCACTTATTTTAATCAAATACTTAGTATTTAAAATGTCTCTAACCTCTGAACACCACCAATTCAATAATCCCCACTAACATAACCACCATTACCGCCATAACCACCTCTGCCGTATACTAACTCAACTATTATTTGTTATTGTTTTGCACTTATTTTTTAATCAAATAATTATCAATTATTTAAAATGGCTCTCACCTCTAGAACGTTTGACGGCACTGAAAACATCATGGCTTCGTTGTAGATGGGACACGTCTCGCTTCTCTTGATTGAAGACTTCTTTTTGCTGATCTTCTTCCCGTTTTGTAGAAGGTACACTTTGACGAATGGGTCTGTGATTTGTGGAACAGCAATAGAAAAAGGGAGATGGACCAATTAAAAACTATTAACATATTAAAGACGATTTGAATTTGGAATAACATGTATTCTTCATAGATCACAGCCTGCGTATTTTTGGGACCAGTGAAGAACGGGTTTGTAATGACTGGTTTATCATGAAAACCTTCTTTTGAACGAAGTCTTCTTTCTGCTAGTCATCTTTCCGTTTGTACAAGGTTCACTTTGACGAATGGGTCTGTGTATAAAAATGTAATGATTGAATGATTTATACATTTACATTTTATATGATCTAATCAATACCAAAGCATGTGCACAATTTCATTTGATTGATAGCTTTTGCTGAATACAAATTTCGACAAAATAACCTTGTATTTTGTGGAGTGAGCGAAATTTAAGAGGCTATATGGATATAATTGAACGATGGTTCAACCTGTTCGTAGAAAACGTATGTTTGAAAAAATAAACATTTAGTTGTCAACATATTCACTCATAATCCTTCCAAAAACTGCGTTGAGTAAAGAGATTTTACCTTTAGCATTGGAGGATTTTTAGACATACAGTATGTTTTGTTGTTAATTTCTTTTCTCTTTAGAGAATTCTACCACAATGAAGGTAATAATTATTAAAGATAATTAAGAATTGATGTTTCACAAATTATGATACCAAAAGATTGATTGAATTAAAGATTGATAAAAATATTGATTGCAAAAATGAAAACCCATCAGTTCATTTTATGTTACCAAGGTTACTATAAGTCAATCAAACAAGGAAAAACACATTGTGGAAGATTTAAGTGATATTTAAATTTTACAAAGTGAATGGATCACTTTAACTAACCTGCGACCTTCCGGTTTGTGTCGTTCCATTTAAGGCCCCTGGCTTTGACGATGACGACCGTCAGTCGTTCGGCTGTCGGTAGATAGCTGAGCGAAAACATAATGTCGCCGATATTCTCCGGTTTCTAGAAATAGTAAAACAGAATATCGTACATATATTAATAATTCAATGGATACATTTAAACTTAGAAGTAAGATGGCTTAGTTAAAATAATTTCCTCAAAATGCACACAATGTTTCTGGCTACTTACGAATTTCACAGAAGTCAAAATAAGATGCACTAAACAAATCAACGTATATGAAAAAATAATTCAGCATAAGTGGTGATCATCGTCATTAAATATTCAGATTGCGTACGTAAGACATGTTAAGTTTTGGCTGGGTCGTAAGATTGCACGTATATTTACCTATACATTTCGTACCACTAATAGTGTTCTAATATTACGGGAACCGAGGCAAATTTTTGCTTTAAAAAGCCACTTGATATGCTTACGTCATGTGAATCCAGAAGGTTGAGCCATGTGTTAAAGGGCCCGTGCAGCCACTCCACGTCACCTAGGTGAAGCTCCGCCTCCCCGATCTCCTCATTCCTCGCGTGTCGGTCGTAATGCATGACCACCATTCGTAGCGTTCGCCTCGTTAGGTCCTCCCACCTCACGCGCATGGAAAACCTGCAACAATTTGAATAATAAAGAAAACACTATTAATAGTGGAATTAGGGGCGTAGTCTTAAAGCAATGCTGAGCTCCGCGGCGCGGCCTCCCCGATCTCCTCATTCCTCGCGTGTTGGTCATACTTCATGACCGCCATTCGTAGCGTTCGCCTCGTTAGGTCCTCCCACCCCATGCGCATTGAAAACCTGCATCAAAAGGTTTATAAACATGCAAAGACAAATAGGTAATACACATGGAGGCGTAGTAAAAAGGGTGTAGCCTAAAGCTGAAGCCCCGCCTCCTCAATATTCCCGTTCCTCGCGTGTCGATCGTAATTCATGAACACCAATCGTGTCGTTCGTCTTGTTTCGATTACTCGCTTTAGAAAACCAATTACAATGTCGAGAGAGATAAATTTCAGAGCGTTATTACAATCTGAGAAAATAGTTAAAAATAAACAAGAAATTAATTTCTGGGCGGGGCTCAAATATAAAAGGGAGTGGTCCGAAATGTTCCGATGCTCCACCTACACAACCTGTTGAAGTGATGATTATGACTGTAGTATTCATGACGACAATGGCGCTGGTCGTGGAAGATCTATGCACTTGACCCGTATGGACTGTAACATGCTGTGAAATAAATGATGAAAAGGAATAAAACGTCACTCGTAGGTGGGGTTAGTTTTAACAGGGAGGGGTTTAAAAGGGGAGGCGCCCAGGGGAGGCGGACCTATATCATCCAATTCATCGCGTTCCGTTCCATTGTTGAGAATAAGTTTTCCAACAAGCGTAGAATTTCTTTACCCGATTGTTATTATACTCGACGGCTCTTCAGTCGTACAAATACTGACTTGAATGTGTCTTCGATTAGCACACACTTGATAATGGCCCTATCTTCGCTGACTGCGTCCTCATGTGCCTTGGAAACCGGTGGAACTAATACCGGGGTCTAATCGGGGATGCTATACGCCATATGTGAATCATTCATTATATTTGGGTACATTATACTCCCGTATCACGTCAGTAATTAACACATTCACTTCTGGAAGCTGGCATAGCGTGCCTCAAGTCTATGTATATTACAATTGTCGGTGTCACTCTGTGGACAATTATCTAGATAATTCGTAGCATGTATGTCACATACGTAGGTGAATTATCTAGATAACTATTATCTAGACAACTATTATCTAGATAAGTGTGTGTGACACCAGCTAATATCTCGTATTCACTAGTTGTAAATAAGGAGAAGATTCGGGGAGGTGCGATATGGGAGGGGTGTAATAACCTAAGACACATTAGGGTTTGATTTATAACAATTTATAACGAACGACTACTCTAAATTATGCTCCACATTGCCCAAAAGGCCTCAAACCTAGACTCCAGTATGAACAGCGAATGATATGTATTCGTAAGTGTACCCAATACGGCGGGTGACCTATTAAAGTGAAATGGATTGGTCCCGAGTAGCGAGGAATGAAATATTACATCGTTTCAGACTAGCGCGCCATTACTCTTCCCAGTAAGACAGACGAAAAGGTTAACGACGTTTAAAATAAAAATATCGATACAGCTCCCATATTGTGCAGAAAGTTACGTGGCAAATTGATTTGTATATGCATGTAGCCCTATGTGCGTTTGTATGCGTGTGTCACACACGTGTGTTTTGTACGGTCTATTTATATAAGGGCATCGTTTTTCCTGTGCGGGCATGGTAGAATAAACAAAAAGATTAACGACATTAAGAATAAATATCGGTACAGCTCCCATATTGTGAAGAAAGTTACGTGGCAGATTGATTTGTATATGAATGCATGTAGTCCTACATGTATGTGCGTTTGTATGCGTGTGTCACACGTGTATGTTTTTTAATTTAATGAATTGAACACCAGGGCATCGTTGTAACAGTGAATACTAACGATAAATAATTAAATGTAAATATTGATGAGGACTCATGTCTGGTTATGAGGATATTTAGGGCTCAGGGTGTCTGTATGTAGCCCATATGTTTGTTTGTATGCATGTGTGACACATGTATGTTTTTGTGATTGCAGGATCGACAGAAAAGGTTAATAGAGTTAGAATACAGGTTCCATATTGTGCAGTAAGTTGTGTGACTGACAGTGGCGTATTGGGCTTAGCCATATAATTCTATAAAAACAACCAAAACAATTAAAGCATATGGGAACATCCTGAAGAAAATCCAGAAGTACATATAGAGTGGCATTTATATGCATACATGTGCCGGCTCTGTCGTCTGTGTTAGTAATCATAATGATCTAATGAAATTATCATAGACGTCGTCCATCATAAACGACACACATACACGCATTCACACATTTTGGAAAACTACCGTAGATATGAAGTGATTCGTCGTCAGCAATTTTACGAAACTAAGTTGTGTGATATATCATACATTTTGTTTTTATTTCCATATATTATTTGGTCAACCATAGGACATTCACATCACACAGGTACCTGCCAAAAGCGCACTTTACAAAGTTTTGTTTTTATGAACACAACAAATTAAGCCTTAATAACTGTCATACCCATTATAAAAATGTATTTTAGCTTTTAGACAGGTTGAAGTGAGTTATCACCATCGTAAAAAAAAGAAACTTTTTTTGTTACTATACGAACACATGTTTTTCTTTTTATGATATAGGGCCTAAGTCCTTTTGTAAATTTTCGTAATTTGAGGGAAATATGATATGTCATTAACTATATCCAACGAGGATGTAGGCACCTTTTTCACAATAAACAGCATTTAATAGGCTTAAGGCCTGATCACATATCACCGGATAGCGTAAACGGATGCCCGCCAAATATAACATTTGCGAAATCAAATTTTCCGGTGGTGAAAGTCGTCTCCATTGATTCATGCACAGAACACTCATTTCGGATAAAATAACGTAGTACATTGCCTGGCAAAGAACGGACAAGAAACGCATACAAACGGATTGAAAATTGAACTCTCCGTTGTGCATCCGTTTACGCTATCATCCAGTGATATGTGACCGGGTCTTTAGGAAAATGACCTGTACATCCAAGCATAAATCACAGGAGATCAAGTGAGTTTATATTAACATACGCCACTTCATTTCACTTTAACATGTATTTCCACGAATTGTAGGCCGCCCTACTTCTTTTCCGGAGAAGGAAAACAACCATCATGCAGTGTGTGTTAGTAATAACAATGTATTCATTTTATTGGTCACCTAACCCTGAGTTGATCCAGTCTTTATTCACGAGTAGCAATCAAACTTTTGAGTTATGAGTCATTGATTTTCAGGAGAAACAGATGTTTCGTATATAATTATATATGAAGGATTTCAGAGAAGAAAAAAAAAGAAGGTAAAAACTATTAAAATGTTCATTTGGTCAAACAATTTCATTTGCAAAATACAAAGAACGCTTATGTCGTTCCAGATATTTACGTATTTTTTCGGACAGAAATATGAAAAAACGTCCCGTTTATTGAATACTTGATAGAAACTTCGTCCGATTATCTTTGTTTGAACGTTGGCATCATAATGGCAACATGCGTGACGTACTTCCATGGAAGAACGACCATTTATGGTGTAGATTATTTCTCTCTCTTTATTGACAAATAAAACTTTAGTAAATACAATATAACATTACTATTCACCTTTCATTATCAGTGGCGGATCTACGGGGGGGGGGGGGGAGGGGGGGGGGGTTTAGGGGGTTTAAACCCCCCCCCCCCCCCCTTGGGCTGCCAAGTGAAAATGTGATGTGCATAGAAAAACGCCATCATGTGTCCAGACCCACACAGTATCCGCATCGTCATTGGGTCAACCCCCCCCCCCCACCCCCCCCCCCCCCCCCCCCTTAGCAAAAAGATAGATCCAACCCCCCCCCCCCCCCCTCCCCTTTAGCAAAAAGCTAGATCCAACCCTGATTATAGACAGGACTAAAGCTTCGCATGTATGTACCTCCGTTTGACCTTTGACATCACTGTCTGGATGCAGATAGAGTGTGACGTATGTGTTGGTAAGCGCCACCCCCTTTTCAGGTGTACATTATGTTTGCCAGTTTATTGAAAAATAGAAATTCAACAAATTAAATTAAAGTACAATAAATCCACATTTACCTTTCATTGTAGACGGGATTGAAGCTTCGCCTGTATATCTTTGTTTGACCTTTGACATCGTTGTCGGGGTCTAGATAGAGTGTGACGTACGTGTCGGTAAGTGTGGCCCCTTCCGGTACCGGTCGAATGTCACGGGCTTGCACCACGGTCACGATTAGGCGGGAAGGCTCCGAGGAATACTCGACGATGACTTCGATTTGTCCGACTCTACAACGAAAAATATGTTTAGAAATACTTGAAATTAATAAGGACAGTTCGAGTTATATGACATTATTTACACGAATAATTAGATAATTTGGTTTCGACTTCAATTTGAAATTGATGACCACCATTTATTTTACAATTCAAGAAGATTGAGGATTCGTCACAAAGGGTATATTTTAATCCGACCATAATTATTACCAACAGTCTTTCATTCAAATGGATCTTTTGTGCCCTGCTGTATTTTTCTAGTAGGAATATTAAACATGTTTTTATTTTATTTTCAATTTTCCTCGATTTTGCGAATCATTGGAGGAAATAAACATGACAAAAACATTATGAGTTTCTTTCGCCGAAGTATATATTCCCTTCTACTTTATAAAGAACGTGACCACTGTAATAAAAAAACAACAACAATATTTTGGCGGGATATTTTCCGTATGTATTCGATCTGTTCTACCTTATGAAAATTGAAATATGTTTTGATTTCGTCGGTCTGTACGAACATTTTACAGGATGGTTCGGTTTTGTAATGAACGACTATGATTTCATCGATCGATCCGACATTTTTTCCAAGTATATGATTTAGTTTTTAAACAAACACATTGGCGTATAGCGTGCTCGGACTGATTGGGAGGGGGGGGGGGGGGGGGGGGGGGGGGGTGGCGCTCGGATTATATAGGGGGGAGGCATGTGTCCCCCGTGCCCCCCTGTACTTACACCACTGAACAAAAATTTGTTGGACTGATGAAGTTGTTTGGAACGATTTTGTATTGCACGGAAAAATGAAGCGAAACGTTTGTGACAGGAGAGGTACCAAAATAAACCTCACGCATGCTGTTAATTCATCAGAAGGGTGAAGCATATCAAAATATGGTTGCCGAGTACACGCTTGTTATGATACAGCCTAAACGTTTAAAGGGATAGTTGAGTTTTGGTAAAGAGGGCGCTTCAATAATTTTGTTTGTGATGTAATGAAAAAATAAGTGTCAAATTTGAAAGATCATACAATTTTAATGACAGAATAGAGTTTATTTGATCAAGGTTTTGGTGCAGAAATGGCTAAAAATATCCATAAACATAACTATTTTGTAATAATTGTGGGGCCCCACAATTATTCGATAAATTTGAACCAGCAGTTAATTTTTTTTTAAATGCTTCCTCTTTTCAAAAATGCACAAAAGAGGTTTTTAAATAGTTTTTGATTATCTCTCTATCTAATCACTATTTCAACAAAACATCACATGCACAATATTTTATTTTAAATGGTTGACACCAATGAGTGTTTAGAGAGCGCCCTCTTGAGTTTTAACGGCTCTTTTTTAATATGTATGATAACAGGCTTTTTACTTAGTCATTTGTAATTTTGTATTCCTTTCAAGCATGGTGGATTTATAACTATTAGTTTGTAATTTAATGGTGCAGGTTTTGGTTACTAAAATTCAGTGACCATAACTGTACTCTCTTTTCCAAAACTCAATTATCCCTTTAAAATGTACCTTCTTATGAAATACCAAAACATATGAACTGTCATGCTAATGCTATTTATTGTTATCATCACACTGTTACCAGAATATATTAATATAAAGGGGTAGTTCAGTTTTGGTATAGAGGGCGCTGCACGAAATAATTTTGTTGTGAGATAATGAAAAACTGAGTGTAAAATTTGAATAGACTTTATTTTATCAAATTCGGTTCAGAAACGGTTGAAATATCAATAAATATATCCGATCGTAATAAATCTGGGGCCCAGATATATTCGATGATTTTTTAAAATTAAAACAAATCCTCACACTTTTTCAAAAATGTTCAAAAGAGGTTTTAAAATAGTTGTTGATAATCTCTCTATTTAATCATTATTTCAACAAAACATTACATGAATAATTTTATATGAGAAATGGTTGAAACTAATGCTTTTTTTAGAGAGCACCCTCTTGTGTTTAAATGGCTCTTTTTGTATGATAACAGGCTTTTTACTTAGTCGTTTGTAATTTTCTATACCTTTCGAGTATGGTGGAGTTATAACTATTAGTTTGTTGTGTTATTGTGTAGGTTTTGGTTACTAAAGATCAGCCTTACCAAACTGAACTACCCCTTTAACTTGTTTTTGCGCCCGAATCTATATAGAGATACATTATTATAATTGGAATGGTTCATATCATTCTCGAATCAATGTTCATTAATTGCAGGTATTTTGTTCAGCACTTTTATCAGTTTTCTTGACTGTTTTCATCACCCGAGTGATGATAATCACCGTTCAACGGAAACAATCAACAGGATATTGAAATTTCTTATCAAATAATAGCGGCATGAAATGTCTCTTGTATTTCTAGAAACACTATCTCAAAATCATTGAAAAAAAACATCGAAAACGGAGGCAATTAAAATACATCCTTCCCTCAGCACAGATTGGAGTGATAAGGCCTTTCCGTATAGAGCCCCGAGTATAAACGTGCGTTGGTTGTCAACAAGACGATTTTGACATTCTACTAGCCTTAAAGGGGACAACCAGGCGAACAACACATTATTATAATGCTTTGATACAGTTGTGTGATATCAAATATATAGATGGCCAACATTTTACCAAGGGTTCTGTAATTCATAAACAATGCAATTAATTACCACTTCTTACGGAATTATTATGGTCTCATTGTTCCGTACGCGCCAAATTTTTGCGAGGACGATGCGTTCGTCCTAGACAAAAGGTAGTCTTCGTATGCAGACCCATGAACACATGTTGTAGTATGGTGATGCTTTTTTCAAATTATTTAATTTTTCTAGAAACATATTTTTCTGATTTTGTTGGTGGAATGGACTACTAAAAATGTTACCTTTTATTCATAGGAATATTATATTTGGGTGGTGGTACCCTTTAATACCGCGAGAAAATGGATTTGCTTGCATCCCGCGCATTTTGTTACCATGGTTACATGAGAAGACGTCCATAACGACCATGGGCCTTTGTTGTTAAAATAACGTAACATTAACTACTTTCAAGTGCTGTATTTTGTGTTATGTTTTGTTATAGAAAAGCAAAAGATATGAAACTTATCTTAAAATCCCTCATTTCTCCATGACATTTAAACAAGACCTATAACGCAATTTCATCAGCAAATCTCTTGTTATCAAATACTGCTAGACATGCTAGAGGGATACAGGTAAGAACATGGGACCCCATTACTTGTATAAATCTCTGAGGATAATGATTGTCTTCTCAAAACTGTTGTATGAGCGATGTAATTCGCAGAAAATAACACCGGGAGGGGTGTTGGGGGGGGGGGGGGGGGGGGGGGGGTAGCACATCCTTAAACCCAACGTGCATGACATCATTATTAATACAAACTGAACACTACTTTTTGGGAAAAGGGAAACTCGCCTATTTGTCATAAATAGCAACATGAAGACGGATAAATGATAAAATGTTTAAAAGTGTACAAAGCATATTTGGGTCAAGCCGTTTACGAGTATTGGATGTGTACACTAATACAGATGAACAGAGGTCAACATGCGTTTGGGTTGCAGGGCCCCTTTAATGATTATGTTTATTGTACCAATATGTTTAAAATTATTTTTAATTACTATTTTATTTTTTGAATTTATATAATTATTTCAAATACCACGATCCATCGCTCGAGCAATGAATACAATCATGTTATCTTTCTCTCTCACCTATCAATACTCTTTCCCTTCCTGCTTTTCAATTGTTCAAAGCACTGCTCGTGCTGCTATCTTTGATTATTTTCCCACTATACCCACAAATGCAATATTGAAATATAAAGAACTGTTTTATACTTTGTTCAGTCTATATGGTAGTATATAATTGGACTTATTCATTTTCTTTAACAAATTATGTTCATTAACTGTTTTTTAACTGTTTATGGTATTTAGGCAATAGTAACAAGATACGATTTTAAATGTTCTGTGATTTTTACAATGTATATATTACCAACTTTTGTAACTCATGTGCAATTCAGTTGTGAAACTGCCATTCATGGAGCAATAAATACCATTTATCTATCCATCCATCTATCTATCCATAAATATATTCAGTTTATTGATCCATAAAAACATACATATAAATTACAAAACAAGGCAGTTGGTAGACTTAAATTCGTTTTGTTTACAATCAAATTAAGTACATTACATATCGAATTTCTTTACAATAGCAAAAAGATCAATGATGAATCAAATTTGTGGGTAGATAATAAAATATTTATCTAATTCAAAATGTGCAAAGAGAACATAAGTATAAAACGTTTGTAAGGCAATTCAATTTTGAATTCATCAGATTAAGCAAAACGATCAGGAAATGATTCCGTCCCTCGGATATGAGGTTAATCATATATTTGAAACATTGAATCTGAATTGTAAGTCAAAGGTATGTTTCATGTTCCAACTTAATGTTAATAAGACGTCCCTGTGCAAAAAACATATTCCAGACACGTATAACGCAACCGATACCCACTTATCAAACTGGTGCAGAGTGAACACCCCTCGTGATATAGTACATAACCCTTTTGCCACATCTTTAAATTCTTCTCTTCTTCTGCCACATCTTTAAAGTTTCCTTGATGCATATCCGAGACCACAACATGATACTTACGATGGGAAAATGTTCTCATGAACCGACGATTCTGACGTCACGGAGGTGAGCGACTCGCTGCTGTAGCACCGCACCAGTTTGCGCATGATCAGTTCCTCGTCAACGAGGTCACGTGAGTCTGTGCGCGCTTCGGTCGTCGCGTGGTGCGCGTTGTGATGCGCGTTGTGATGCGCGTTGTGGTGGCCGTTGCTGTGCGGGGCGGCGTGCGGGGCGTTCTGGTGGTGGATGTTCTGGTGGGGTGGTGGCGGCATGTTGCCATGGTTACGCGATTCCTGCGCGGCGGCGGAGATGGCGCGCTCCGCCTTGACGAACAGGTTCTCGTACTGGATGAACTGACCCGTCTCATTGACCGGGATCTCCGTATTCGTTGTGACCTGTGAATAAAACAAAAAACAAATTAATTTCGATTATATGCAATTTAATGACCTTGTGATTTCTTTTGGGGTGTTTATTTTTTATGCATTCGAATCGCCATTTAAAGTGACATCGTTGCACTCAAATTCTCACAATAAGACACCTGCGAATCTCCATAATTACAATCAACCTCTATAATCGAGCTGATATCTTTAATGAATGGGGCATTGCATATTACCCCTCCCCTCTCTCTCTATACCTCGCTCCAGTTGGGTAGCTTTGTCGAGCAAATACCCCCCGCCCCCCCCCCCCCCCCCCCCCCCTCCTTTGCCCACATCCCGTGCCCCAAGATTATGAAGAAAAAACCAATACAAAACATCGGGAGAATTTTGTGTAAAAAATAAAGAAATACATAAGGTGTGCCCCAAAGCAGTCCGACAACGCTTCGCCACTGCCTCGCTCTATCAACCACTCTCCCCCTCTTTCCACCTCTCTCACCAAGGACAGTCGACACAAGACACCCGCGTAATGCAATATACGCATAAGGAAAAACACATGTTGAAAAGATGACGACCACTTAATAATAATATGGCGCGGAGACGAAAATTAAAGATTTGATAAACGAAGTGTGGAAACTATTGTTCATAACACGTTTAATACATTGCCTATTATGAGGAAATATTGGATGTGTATTAACAATATGGGAATGCAAAGAATTGAGGCTATGAGAGGAAAAGGGTTAAGAATTATGAAAACCACTTAAATATTGCACGAACTTGAAATGAAATATGCATTTAATAGCACGACAATGACAGTTGCTTAGGGGTAAGTGCGTTTAATGGCGCCACTATTATATAGCGCATGGGACAGAAATCTGAAGTATGATAAAGATGCAATGATTTTGAGTTAATGGCAATGGGTCTATGAATGTTTCTTAATTGATTTACGTCTTCAAAAACGTTTCAAAATGTCCAAACGAAAGAATGACATTGGCAGTTACTGTATTACACGTTATTGTCTGAAAATAGATATTATGATCAAGTATCTACATAAAAACGCGCACAAACCACACACACACACACACACACACACACACATGCACACAAGTATATCAAGCACAACAACACTTAAATCAGAATGAATGAAACACGCAAAGATAACTAACAATCCCATCATACATGCCATATATTTACAGATATTAAGACAATAAGACTTTACATTTCCATAATATGAATTCATACATAGCAATCGTCGTGCATGGTGAAAATAGAAATGGTAGACCCTCAGCACTCGAACAAACAATTTTTATTTATTTTCTTATTGTTGGAATCAAATAGATAAGGCAAAGACACGCAAATGGGTAATAAAGTTAAGAGATGATTTGGGGAGAGCCAAATAAAAATCGAGCATAATACTATAAATAAGCATTAGGAAGAAATGAGAAGGGAGGGTGGTTCGAGATATGCGGAGAGACAAGGAAGGAACATTATATAGAGAAGGTGAGAAGAGAGAGGGGATATATATAAATATAAGAGAGAGGGGTAGAGATATTAAATAAGGAGAAAGAGGGGCGGTAAGAGACAAACAGACAGAGAGAGTGGGAAATAGAGCGAGTTGCAAATTAGAAAAGCGAATTAGAAAAAGAGAAAGATTGAACATGTTGAATGAACGTATATATAGGGTAGTGGTAAACTCAAACAAGAGGGACATATAGTAGAGCAGAGAGAAAAGAGATGGGGAGATAGATATCATAGAGTGAGAGATGAAGGGCGGTAAGAGACGAAAAGACAACGAGAGTTGGAAAGAGAGGGGATGACTGTGTGATCAGAAGAGAACATAAATAACATAGAGAAATAATTAACATAGGCCAGTGAGATTAAAAATGAGAGAGGGAGAGAGAGATAACTGTGTCGTGTAAATATTTAAAGACAAGCATGGGTATGCAAACCATGGCGGCATACGATGAAAAACAAATAAACTCATGTTTTGGCAGGTGTCGGATGCTCATAAAGGTTTCATGTTTGACAAATGGCATTGCCGGAGTCAGCGACCAAAAGGGGGCGTCCAAACGGGGGCACAGTTTCATGGGAAGAGGCAACTAGATACATTTGGTAAATTTCTATATTTTGCCGCACAAGGCAAAAAGGGGTGCAGTAAACGGGGCAAGGGAAGGGGGGAGGGGAAGTTAATATGAGGGGCAATAAGCCGCGCGGCGACCCTCCCCATCCTCATCCTAACGCCACCGCATTAAGGTCTTATGTTTGACGACACTCATTCAGCACGCTTGTTTGGAGAAGCTAGAAAGACGTATGTGTGATGTGTGGCTTGTCCTCTTTTTTTAAAAAGGTTACTGCAACCAATTGTGTACAGAAGAGATTTGGTTTTGTCTTTGATTTTCATCTTATTTGTTTGTATGGCTCTAATTATTTGCAACCCATATTCAGCACGCGTGATTAAAACAAGTTAAACATGATTTACTGTCATACATCGCACGTCCTTTTGCATTACAATAATCTCTCCTATCTAATTATCGTCGACCAACATCGTCGACATCATTATCAAACTCATCACCATCGTCGTCATCATCATTATTATCATCACATAATCATCATCATCATCATCATCACCATCATCATCATCATCATTATCATCATCATCATCATTATTATCACTACCACCAACATTATTATAATCATAATCGTCACCACAGTGACCTTCTCCTCTGCACAATGCGTTCATAAAAACGAGGTGGTCATAATTGGAATGACTTCTTCAGTTACGGACATTTTGAGCTCATGTTGTTTTATCTGGGTTAAGACTATTCTGCCGCCTTTCTCAAGATGGGAGCTGAAGTGTTATGAAACGGGTGTTGGGTAGAATCAAACCAAAACAACGACATTCACATTTAACCTTCTCCTCCTACGTGCTTAGATTCTGATCTAGTTATACATTATTCACTACGGTTCACATAGTCACTATAAACAAAAACAACGAAATTCCCCTTTCCCTCCTACTTGATTTAAATGGATCTAGTAACCTTGTGACAAAAAAATGTGACAAAAAAATGTTAAAGTGATAAATGATTGATTAAATGTGTATGTTTGTGATCTGATATGGCCACTGAGAAATGTGTGAAGATTTTATGTTAAATGGATGTTCTATGGCCGAGTAATGAGCAAAAATGTAAATGGATATTCGCGAACTCACTGCACTGATGGTTACAAATCTGAACACTTCAATCCTAATTTTTTTTTTTACGAAGGGGAAATTTGGAAAACCGCAACAGGTACCATGCTTCAATTGGTTATACGAATACAACAGGGCATGAGAGTATCATTTGAATTCTAATATTTTGTTAAATTTTGACAATGTTACTAGATCCCTTTAATTCCGATCGAGTTATACATTATTCAACACGGTTCACAAAGAAAGTGGGTTAAGATGTTCAAATCACCGTCGGAAAGGGGCTCGAAGTGTTTTGTGACAGGTGGGTGGGCGGGAAATAAAAACAACCGTGTTTAGCGCATACTTCCTCTGGGGTTATACAAATGTTTATGTAACATTTTACGGGGCCTGCATGGCCTGCATGATGACTGTGTCATGTATTTACTCTATTAATAAACACTTCCATCTTAAGCTTCAATTTTAGGTAGTTTGATAATTATGCTCTTAACTTCTATTCGCACTTCATTAATGAAAAACACTCCTGTTTGCCTTAAATGGTTGCGTCAACTTAGCATCACAATTTTATATTAAAATGTATTTATTCGCGAACTATAATATAAACATATCAAGAGGTTAACAAAAATAAAACGATTCAAATTTGCAGTCTTCATCTCAGGATTCGCATTTGCATAAAGCATTCATCGCTTGATATTGATATCATTTTAAAATCAGTTGACGTTTAGATGTTGCCATTCTATCTGCACTGTGAACTCATAGATATGTGAACTCATAGATTGGCAAACAAATGGTCGATCGAAAAGAAAATATTATGAGGAAACTGGACGCATAATCATAGGTGCAGCATAAAAAACGCTACCTTATATTATGAATTTAATATAAACTATATACCCTCCAATTTCCCGTGACCGGGTACATAGAGGGTAAGGTCATATTAATAAAGCCACAATAACATCCCGCTCGCCGAACGATAAGTATTATCTTTCCCGGCAAGGGGGGTTTTAAAGCGAGGGGAATGATACTGTTTATGAAGAAATTGCATTAAAGAACTTACATTGCAAACGTAAGAAATTGGAAGTTGAAATCGAATAAGGAAAATTGAATTTATACTATAGGACGTAGCATGTTATCATGGTGCATGTGAATAAATAAAGGGTAATGATTAGTTTTGATGACATTTCATGTGCCTGAAAGCTAAACGTATGGGTACAAAATAACGATGTTAAAACAGACGTATACACCCACAGTGTATACAGAGACATTTAGACTACCGTGTCTACCATGAATATGTGTAAAACACACATACACACACACACAAAGTGTACGAGCCAAATTTTCCCAATCCAAACAAACGAAGCGCACAAATACATATAAATACGAACATACACACAGCCATGCATACGAAAATACACACAAACACACGCATATCTAGACAATCATAAATTTCATGGTTATTCATATTAAAACAAATAGACAAGTTGATAAATTTATATAGAGATTGACATGTACAACTGCCCCCCATTGTACAAAAACAACGCAATATTGTACTTATGTATACAGTGCAACGAAATTGTGTGCGTATGTAGTGCTGTGTTGATATCTACCATAGATAACACGTTCTCATATCTTATTTTATAATATTGACTCTTATATTGAGGTAAGGGATATGGAGCTCATTAAGTTAAAATAAATGTAATACTGCATTCATAAAATAATGAAACAGAATCACACTAATACATCGGACAATATCACCTATTTTCCAGATGTTTTTGTTTGTATTTAGAGCAAGATGTTGCGTAGGATCATAATCAACTTGGGACGAAATAGTAGTCAATATACAATGCAAATCACTCAATATTTTCGCCTACAGAATTTATGGTAAAGACTTTTTAAATGTCGGGTGATAAACTGGAAGCAATATATTTGGCCAAAAGACTTCAGCCAACATTTTGAATCCAATATGCTAGTCACGTGACTAAGTGTACGTTCATATCACGCGGCAAAAACACATTGCATATCACCATGATCACGTGACCACTAATCATTTTAAAGCAATAAACTGGAAGAAATTCGAAGGCTCTTATTTGTTTGCTTCAAGTGCAGCGAGATCTCTCAAAATTTGCACAATCAGCTGAAATTTCATCTCGTCGTTTTTTTTCCGACGAGGAAGGACAATCATTGTGGAGATAAATCAGAAATACGATAGCATCCGCAATTTGCTCTTATAAATTAGGTTTCCCATTTACTCTTTGAAATTGCTGAAATTTCAATTAACTTCAAGTACACGGTCCTTCGTGGCTTCTCTGTTCTCCTTCTCTCTCTTCGTTCCCCTTTCTATATCTCTCACTATCTTTCCATTTTCACGTGTTTCATTACTTTTTAAATAACATGAACATATAGTCTTGTCTATCTCTCTCTATCTCTCACTTCCTCATGTTATTTATCTTCGTTCATCTTTACATTTTTTGGCAGAGCTCCAGTTTCTAAAACATTCATATCAATAACATTTCTCCATATTTATTTGAGTCTAGAAGCTTCGAAAAAATATGCCGCAGAAATTATATTTGATTATTTAATGATAAATGATCTCTCCTCAAAGATAAAGACAACTTTTATATGGATCTGTCTCTCCGTCTTTCCTTCTCAATAATTCTTTCATTTCTCACCAATCTATTTATCTCACTATTCCCAGTCTATTTATCTTCTTCTTTTTTTTAAAAGAAGCTTGGAAACAATCATCATCAGATGAACAAAAAATATTATTTGTGATAAAATGATTTTATCCTAAAAGTGCTCACCACTGGAATATAATTTATCTTTATTCGCTGTCTCTTTTTTCCCTTCCTCAATATCTATCTCACCATCTATTTAATCTTGAATCTCACATTCTCCCAATCTCCGTTCTCTTCATCTTTCGAGGCAGATCCTCATCTCCTCGACTTTTTTCAATTAGTTTCTCGCCTTCTTCGATGAGGAAAGATAAGTTAGTAAACATTTACCTACGTTTAAAAAGAAATATTTAATCCACTCATCTTAAAAGAGTTACCAGAGACGTCGGATAATATTTCAAGCACGTTCGGATTCTCGAAGCTGTCCAGTATTGTGAAGAGCTAACGCGAAACTTAGTAAACATTTACTAAGCTTGGTATTATCTCTATGATATCTGCTCAACGATGATGATGGTTGGTAAGATTTTATTCAGGCACGTTGGCTGTTCTTTTTTCTTCGTTTTTTTTTTTTTTTTTAAGAATTCAAACATTTTACCTCATTTTGGAAAGGGAGAGAATTCTATACAGGGGAAGAGCAAAGGTAAATACGAAGCTCGGTACACATGTATTCCTTGGATTTTATTCCCTTCTCATACACAGTAAAACAAAATTAAACAACTTTTTAAACAACCAAAAACGCTGTTTAAGCCGGGCCCTCTAACAACGTTGTTTAAAATTTTGAACAACCAAGATGTTGGTTGTTCAAAATTCTAGACAATGTTGTTAGAGGGACCGGCTTAAACAGCATTTTTGGCTTTTTAAGCCGGTCCCTCTAACAACATTGTTTAAAATTTTCAACAACCAGATCTTGGTTGTTCAAAATTGTAAACAACGTTGTTAGAGTGACCGGCTTAAACAGCGTTTTTGGTTGTTTAAACAGTTGTTTAATTTTTTTTTTACTGTGTACAACTCATTCCTGTCAATGCAACGAAGTTTAGGACATAACATTATGAGATAGTTAGTATTCCAATCATGGTTGATATTTATATTTCTGATTTTTTTAAACGCTCTCATTTTACCGGATTTAAAACTCATTTCGTTTGTAATTATCTTGAATCAACTGAAGTTTAAGGAAATAAACGGGCAGGTCTTCTGCATTTTCCTTTCTTCTGTTCACTACACATCATCAGTTTGAACATATTTGACAATAGCTCGCGCCTCGCGACATCGGTTAGAATTGTATCCATTCCATCTCCCTTCGTTTATGAAGGTAAATCTAAGATCATATTGCCACACTTAAGTCTTTGAGGAGCACCCTACATCAATTTGAAGAGGAAAAAATACACAAAACGAGAACGGTGGTAGATATTTTCTGATTGTGTTTGAAGCCACCCCTCTTCCCTCTGTTCATGTTCCAATAATATAGTTTCCAAAAATAATGATGATACTTCATACACGTTTGCCACACTTCAAATTGTATTTTACTGTACTAACCAAATGGTTTTGATTTCTAATCTTTTAAAAAGAAAATGCATAGAAGATACATATTTTAGGAGCATTCCAAACAATTGTATCTTTCGATCTCTAGTTTTTTCCAAAGCAAATATCTTTAAGAAAACATTACTTTAATCTTGACGGTTTTTTCAGCCGTTTTGGCTCTTAAACCTATTTCTGTCTTTGTTCGAATAAACGGGTAAACAGAATATAGTATTTCAAGCACGTTTGCCACACACATGGTTTTTCGGAGCAATCGCATCGTCTTTTCTACGTCAAAGTTGAAGGGAGGAAAACAGAACGAACGTTGGTAAACATTTACTGATTGAGATTTATTCCCCTCTTGTCTCTGTTCTAACACAGTCGAAGATAATATTTTAGGTACGTTTCGTGCATTTGTGTCTCTTCAGAGAGGGCTTGAATGTGGATTGTGGGTTACATTTTAGACTAAAAAAGATTATAATGACCGTAAAAGTACTTAGAAGTTTAGCTTATAATTTGCGTAATTTAATCGATGTTTTTATTTAAGAGATGTGCAAATAAAATTGAATTAAATAGAATATTCTTATTCCAAACGTAGTATTTTTGTACTTCGCATTCACAGTTTATACCTGAAGATGGCGAAAGCAGAAGAGAGAAGGCCGATATTGTAGACTAATTAAATAGGGTTACGAGGACTGTTTATTATTGGTGGAGGGATACTTACGGAAAGGAAAGGAAAGGGAACATGGATGAAAAGGATACAATGATGGTCGAAAGTTTAAAGAGCTTTTGTTTGAACTGTAAAACGAACTTTCATGCCCCCATAGTTCTCATTATATTATGGTTGAACTGCTAAAGAAGAAAACCAGCACGCAAATGTGATGAACGATGGAGAGTAGTTTTTGTAGCATATAGCATCGTGGACACGATCAACCGAGGCAGGGTTGGGCTAAGGGTTGGGGGGGGGGGGGGGGGGGGGTGTGGACAGGTGGAGGGAGCAAAGTGGGGGTAGCAACATTTGGAGCGTTAGGATTGCCTTTGAGGGAAGCATCGTAAAGTACAAAATACATCTTTATTTATTAAATTAAACGTTTTGTTCTTAATACTTTTACATGGGGCTGTATAGGGACACACAAATGTTGCAGGATGTGGGCGTCTGTATTGCCCCCCCCCCCCCCCCCCCCGTTTCCACATAAGCCACGTGGACAGTCGAAACGCATCAGCGCCAATTCCACGTGAAAACCACTTCACTCGCGGCGCTAAATGTGGAAACATTTTCCCTTTTATAGTCCCCCCAAGCAAAGAAACAAGGAACTAGGCAAATAGAAGCAGAAGATCGAACGCAATTTGACGTTTGTATGCCATCCTTGATAAGTCGGGCCATTTGCACAATGCCTTTCACATCCATTTCTAGGCGCACTTCAATTTCCCTCGTCGTTCAATTTCACGGTGATTCCCTGAGAGTGAGTCTATTTTTTTTTCAAGTTCACACTGAACTCCAAGAGTCGCAGTCATTTTCGTGTTAAACCGGGGTTAAACCCAAACGTTTACTTTGTGCATGGTAAACTACATACGTGATGTTTGTCTGCCAGCCTTTTTTTTTTTCAAGTGCACTCTGAACTCCAAGACTTAGAATTACAATCTACTATTACGGTATAAGCATTAAACAGGTTTTGGTTTTCCAAATGTCTATTTTTTTATTAAGATATGTATGATTTGAGTGAATTCGTATTCCAAACTCTCTAATAGAGAATTTCAACTGTGTACACTGCAACGAGTTAGTGAATATTACTGCATTTTTGCTCATTACTCGGTCATATGCCACTCATTTACCATGACATTTTCACACCTTACTTAGTGGACATGTCAGATCATGGGCGTAGATACTTACGTAATACCTATTCATCAGGGGGGGGGGGGTGAATGAATAGATCATCCCCCCTGATGAATAGGTATCAATGACAAATCTACGCCCATGTGTCAGATCACAGAAATGCACATTTTTAAAACCTTCATCAGTTTTTGCACATGCCAACAAAGCTAATAGATCCCTTTAATCGAAATTAGAAATCAAGCACGGGTTAGTGTGTGAACGCAGAGTTTGCTTTCGGAATTGTGGCGCGCGGGAAAATTTAACCCGTTCGGGACTGGTCCCGAATTATACTCGGGCTGTTGTCTTTGGAGAATGCACTGTTATACCAAATGCAAGTCGCTTTAATACAATGGGTTAAGAATCGGGAAAACATGAAGAACGAAAGTGAAATGGGACTGCAACTGTGTCATTGCCAACATGGAGATACACAGCGATGTGATGAATAAACTTTGTCGCTTTTTGTTCTGTTTTTTTTTCTTCTTCTCAAGAACCCACTTTTCTGGAAGTCCAATTTCACGGTCATCTCCTTGAAAGTGCAATTTGTAATGAAAATAGCGCAGGTTCGAAGAATACCGGTCCGGGTGGACAAGTTAGTGTCAGTGAAGGGTCGGGGGCAACCGTTGAGATGGGGGTGGGGATGGGGTTTTCGAACCATCGAACCGAAATAGATTGTCGCTCTTTGCTACGTGGCGTTTTATCGCCGTTTTTAAAATAATGTGTAAGGTAAAATTAATGTCGCTTTTTTGTTTAGTGATGTTTTATATACGTTTTTCGGGTTCATAAATCAGATGCGCAGTGACATCTTGCGAACGCCTTGCGCACGGTGTGAAATATTGCAATGCGCACAAATTGATTTGAAATGGCGAATCAGGGTGCATAACATTTTAAACAGTGCACTCTGCATCCCCACGAAGGTCAAATCGTAAAGCCATTTTTAGTAGCAGGCTGTTGTCTAAAGATGGTTCTAAGAAATGAATGACAGGTAAAAAGACCCGCTCATGTCCAGTCAAACATTCTATGAACCACCGGGGTCCCTATCCGAAAGAAAGTCTGTGTTTCACACTGCGAACCAGTGGTGAGTATCCTATGAACACACTGCGATGCACATAATTAGCAAATTATTCACATACTATATATGAACGCAAGTTATTACTTCGATGATCATACGCAACTATCCCTAGTCCTACGGGTTTGTGTCAGGTTTTTAATAGGTTTCGACCATCGAGCAATGGAAAGGATTTTAGGGACAAATAACTAAAAGAGAACCTTTCTAACTCAGTTGGTTAGAGCACCAGTTTAGCAATCTTGAGTGCTCGGGCTCGAATCCCGGGAAGGCCAATTTCCATTTACATTATATATTTCTGGTTAGTTTATCATGTTTGAATTAATTAATACCGACAAACTACATCGCTTCGTTATCACTTGCAAATATCCCTTGGTTGATTTCTTATCGTATGTGTTTGTGGCAGGTTTATGTATACTTCTGACCACTGGTCAGTAAAAGGGTGTCAGGGACGAACAACTAACAGAGGAGCTTTCTGACTCAGTTGGTAAGAGCATCGGGTCTAGCAAACTAGGGGTCTCGTGTTCGAATCCCGGGGAAGACCAATTTCAAGGCTCATGTTCAATGAAAACTATGATATGATATACAAGAAAGCTATTATTCCTTCCCAAACAATAATATAATTGTTGTAAAAGGCAAGCCGCGAGTAAAAATAAATTCTAATTAAGATGGACTCTACCTTCAATGGATCCAAATATGGCTGATCTAAAGAAAACGAAGCTCAATTATAGTTTTGCCAGGAAATTAAAGTAAGCGTATCCATTCTTCGGCCTGATTCATAACAAAAGAACGTAATTATGCTTTTGAATTGCATTAATTAGCGAAATCATACATAGATCCGGCGCAGATGACGTAATTCCTGCCTCCTTTCTCTGCCTTTGTATCCATTATCATAGCGTTTATCAGGAGGCGGAAAGAGGGCTGGGGAGCTGCAGCCCCCCCCCCCCCCGGAATTTCAAAAACGTTGATATATTAAGGTAAAAAGCACCTCAAATTCGGGCTAACCATGTCATTCGGGCAAAAACCTTTTTAAATTCGGTAAATCTATGTCATATTTGGACAAAATACTGCCGTATATTTGGGCAGACTCGTGTCATTTTAGGCCAATATAACGTTACTTTCGGCCAAAACTGTCTACTTTTGGGGCAAAAATCGTGGTAATTTCGGACTAAACCATCAAAACATATCATTTTCGGGCATCAAAGAGGCGAGGACCCTTTTTCCTATTATAATTTATTGCTTTTTAGATGAAAAGCGGGAAGGATAATTAGTCGGGCATAAGACCTCAGCCCCTAAAAAAATGTCCCCTTCGCCCCATGCTTTTAATAACATCATTACAGAGAATTCAATGAATATTGTATTTCAAGTTGCGCAAAACGAATATTGCTAATAATTGTTGTTGAAATTCTTTGTTTTTCTCTTTCAATGACCATTTTAATTACACAGGCTATTAAGGGGAGATGTAATCATGTAGAAAATTGAAGTAACGATGATATTAATTGCTAATAATTGCTGTTCTGTTTCTTTCTTCCCCTCTCTTATTCTATTGATAATCAAATCTTAGTAATCACTATCCAATTTTCAACCAATAAGAGATGCAGGCATAAGACGACGTCAAGAAAATATCAGTTTAGGTCCTGTCATTTTAGTATCTTGCGACAGACGGCCCATATCTACCGATCATTATCAAGCAAATCCACCAGACAGGCTGAGTAGTTCGAGTTAACATCTTGTTATAATTTTGATGATTTGAAGCTAACATTATTCTTGATACGATATTTAAATCTGTTGAGAGAAACTGACTTTAGGGCTAAAGATGGCAGCAGAAAAGATCAACAGAGAAATGAGAGTAAGACAACATTGATGTTTGTTCATCATATTTTAATTTTGATAATAATCTTAACAGCTTTTTTTAATTGCTAGTAAAGATCGCACGTTAGATTCATGATTAACTTGTTGATTGCTTACTCAATTTGATCGCGCACTAACGTTCAATAACATATTATAATTAAAATCAGTGATCACGAATGATAACATCTGTTACGCAATAGTATTTGAATGCTGTAAAGCATTTAAATTAATTACGTAATTTAGAATTATGTCCTCAATTTGTTATCAAGATATTTCAATGTATATACCAATTGGTCCAGGATATGTTTACATTTGAACTTTTTTTATTAAAAATATTCCAATTTATTAAATGTTCGTTCACCATTAACATATTACTCATTATATTTGATTATTGTCTTAATTCCATTATCATTGTGTGTAGAATTACAAGTTTACAACCAACATCAAACCACGAATAACGTTGGTATTTTGCGTATGTACCCCTAATTATATCCCTTTAATTTAATTTTCTAAACCATCTTTCATACATACATGCAGGCTGGAGAAAAACAAGATGGCAGCGGACTTGCAGTTCGCCTTATGATCACGATGATGCTTTTGCTATGTGGTAAGTTCATTTCGTCATCAAACTAATTTTCATCCCAGGCGGGGGCTGAGGGAGGGGGGCTGCAGACACCCCCCCCCCCCCCCCGGACATTTAAAAACAGCCGTCCTCGGGCAAAAAACACACAACATGCGGGGAAAAGCATGTCATATTCGGACAAACTTATACACTGTATCGCATTCGGGCCAATTAATATCATATTTGGGCAAAAGAGTGCAATAATCGGGAAAAGTCATCTATAGTGATCATTTAGGGGGGTAAAAGCGTCAAAACCGTGGGTTTGTTTGTCTGGTAAAAACGGACAAGATGGTACTCGGGCGAAAGACCTCACCCCACCTGGAAAAAGTTGCCCCTATGCCCATGACAACACTTCGACATTTACAAGGATTACAGTTTTTATGAAACAGGGCCCAAGACGCAAGAGGCAGTGGCGTAGCGTGGTCGTACTGATTGGGGGGGGGGGGGGGGGGGAACCCACAATTAATTTGGGGCACACCTTATGTATTTCTTTGTTTTTTCAAAAAAAGGTCCCCTTATGTTACCTTTTATTTTTCCAAAATTATTGGGGCGAATGTGCCCCCATGCCCCCAGACCTGTCGCTACGCCACAGACTACCAAGAGGTAAACCAATCGGGCTCATTCGGAGCGTTTCAATGATTTACTAATTTTGACATTTATATTCCATGATAAAAGCATTGTAATCAATGCGTTTATATAGAGATGATTATCAAACATATTACGCGCTATATGAATCGAGTATATTATCATTAATTTTAAAGATGATACTGAGCGTGATCATTTCATTATTATTTTTCTATCGGTATGTTTTGCCAAGGAGTATCGTACTCCTTGGTTTTGCCACTCCTCTTCATCGTCTGAGCGGGAAGACCATCCCGCGAACTTTACGGAACTTACTGAAGTACTAGGCCATTTTCCCAACACATTATTGATCCCTTTATATATTTGTTATTATTCCATGATATATTTATATGTTTTAAATATGGCATTAGGCGCAATAATATTGTATACCACGTTTTTATCAGCTGTATCCGTCTTCATCTTGTTTTTCTTTATATAGTTGAAACGGCTATGGGAGCTAAAAGCAAGGCCGGTACCGGGATGCCAGACGGCGTTTGTCGGCCGATACGAGGACGCAACGGAACGATGATCAAAATGGTCCCGAAGGAAATGCCGCTCGGAAGCCTTCCCACAATCCCGGGGTTTCAACGACAGCTGGTCTGCGTTCCGGCAGGTAAGAGTAAAATTATTGACAAGATAAACTGGAGATTTATAGAATTATAGTCATGAACAACATCGTCGTACTTTCAAGAATAATTATTTTCGTAGCCGAAGCCGAAGCCGAAGCCGAAGCCGAAGCCGAAGCTTGAAACGGAAATATACGAGCTTCATTGCACTTTTACAAAGTATTTTGTATGATAGATTGCAAAACCCATATAAGGCTTTGCTTCAAACTCAAGAGGAAACAAACAAATCTGTCAGGTAGGATATAATTTCTTCACAATCCAGCGACGGTGCATTTTTAATTTCCATTAATATCGGAAGGATGTGTGTTTCTTGATTATATATAGAATTGAATGAATTCAATTGAATTTGAATGAATACAAATGAGCAAAGAAAAATAGGCTTCACCGGAGATCTAACCCGAAACGAATTGCTAGACCGGTACTCTACCATACAACCAAAGACCCTTGAATTGTGGACGTTTCCGTGAAACCCTTTTCATTGCTCGTAAAGTCAGAAGCTATATAAACCTGGCACTAACCTATTGGATAATTAAATCGACTTTTCTTAAGAAAGTGCGAGGGATTGTTTTAATTATTTTGGTAAAGTTTCTGTAAACTTCGATTGTGTATCCTTTAAATTTTAAACAAACTTTTTAAAATTCGCATGGTCCTGACCATGTGTAATCCCGTCATAATGTTATAGCATGACTTCAAACACCTGGCATAGATTTCATTGTTTCGCAGTAAACCGATGTTTGGCTTACTTGTTTTTCATTTGTTGTCAATAAGCCGAACATCGGTAAAACTTAAATCAGTTTGCAGTCAAGTAACCCAAATGTGGTTACATTTGTTTTTAATTTGGCAGAAAATGAAACAGCGAAGGAAGAAACGTCGACTCGGTCATTGCTGCATAAAAACACACAACAGTCGCCATCATCATCATCATCAACATCAACTCCTCCCGAATCAACGCAGGAAGGCATGGTGACGAGTCAAACACCGTCAACTTCGTTACCTCTCCGATCCACTCCCGATCAGAGTTTGACATCGATGACTGCGACGTCTCGAGGTCATTCAACCACGCGGATTTCGAGTAACCGCGAAACCCAGCTTGCAATTAACACCAGTTTGCCTTCGACGACGCCGGCGACGACGGTCATGAAGAGCCCGACGGCTTTTTCAACGCCACCAATGTCGACATCGTCTCGATCCACTACTGATCAACATCTGACGTCAATGGTTACAACATCCCAACATCATTCGACCAGTCTGCCTTCGACGACGCCGGCGACGGCGGCCATGAAGAGCCCGACAACTTTTTCAACGCCACCAATGTCGACATCGTCTCGATCCACTACTGATCAACAGCTGACGTCAATGGTTATGATATCCCAACATCATTCGACCAGTCTGCCTTCGACGACGGCGGCGGCGGCGTCAACTACGGCACTAGCGACGACGAATGCGAATCACCCAGTGTTTTCTTCGCCACCAACTCCCATCACGACAATGCCCGTCACTAGGATCATCAAACCTGTCTCGCCTTATCTTGAAGGTTGGTAATATCTGAATAGGAATCAATATGAATGTACAAGAATTGATGATATAATCTACGGAAGTGTTGACGCATATTTAGTTCAGTCATGTGTCTTTCACGATGTTTGTTTTATTTATTTATTTATTTCCACAAATGGGTGGGATGGCCCTTTCAGCAGAAACTGCATGATTTCCAAAGTCGTCCCGTGATAAAGGTCCCGTTGTAGAAAGCAATACAAGCGATTGTTAGTCAGAAACTCTGCGTTTTTCAACCAATCAGATTCGTGCATTTAGAACACATGATCTGACTTACAAACTGACTCTGCAACGGGGCCTAAGTCTTAGGTTGGATATCCTTCGCAACAATTGTGTGTTTCTGCTATAGATCCTTTGCCGTCGGTCACGCCATTTTGCTTCTCTCCCATTTCAAGTAATCAGCTAATCGTATGAATGATACTCGGTAAAATGAGAATTAGTTGAATACAGCATGTCGGCGGCGTCTTTACCATTATTATCAGTATCATAATCAGTACAGTGCTCCTCGATATCCAGGGGTGTTTCACAAAGATTTTAAGTTGAACTTAATTCAAAGTTTGACCTAAAAATTATGGAAAGCACTTTGTAGGATTGGAATAAAACATATTCAAAAGCCAAACAATGCAACTATTTAATGAGACTTCGAACAAACATTTTAAACAATAACATCAATGCTCCTTGATACTAACAAATATTAATGGTTCTCATCAAAATGCATTCCTTTATTGGCTTTAAAAAATAACTGTTTCAACAATATTAGAAAACCGGGAATGGCTTTCCGTATTAGTTAGGTCCAACTAGAGTTAAGTTTAACTTAGAATATTTATGAAAACACCCCTGGTGTGTTAAACGTAATGCTTACTTTTGTGTTGTGGAGTATGTTTTTCAATGATTATCACTATTTACCATCCACAGCACTATATGCATTCGAGAATAACGTCATGGACAGTTCTGGGAAGGGGCGCCACGGGGACTCCAGTGCCTCCCCTATCACGTACGGTGACGGGATATGCGGTAGTGCTGCGCTCTTCAACGGGTCGACCAATGTGATGGTTCCGTTGTTCCAAGATCACGACTGGGGGACACAGCTCAGTGTCAGCATTTGGTTCAAGTGCCAGGGAGCGTGTAAGATGGATGATCAGGTCTTAATCGGCAATGGGGGCGATGTGACCGGTAGTTGGCAAGTCTTCTTACGGTATGAAGAAGGCGACTTTTGGTATTTGTGTGGTTTTGTAAAACCGCAAAATATCGAGGGAAGAGAAATATGTGCATTGCTCATTGAGGGCGAATCTAAGGATTCCTGGTTTCACGCGGTTTTGAAATATAACGGAGCCTGGCTGGGCCTGTTCATCGATGGGAAGTTGGTAGAGGGTCAATATGCTCAGCCTAAAGGCAGCCTTCCCCGAGCTATCGAGACCAAAGGCACACCAGTAACCATCGGACACGGTAGGGCGACCTCCTTTTCCGGTTTGATCGACGAAGTGAAGGTTTACAATGAGACCCTTACCTTTGCTCAGATTAAGGAACATTTCAACATTAATTGCAATGATTGATAAGGTCCCACTTCATTCATCACGTTCATCGGCTGTAGTGTCAAGTGTGTCGTCATCAAAAACCTTTTTTTAGAATTTCCAAATTCGAACTTCATTTTCTGAAAGAGCATCAAAAATAATATCCAAATGTTGAAAATCGATCGAATATGTTAAGTATTGGCTGAGATATGTCCATCCGAATGTATGTATTTCAATAGGAAATCACTGTTATTTTGCTCTGGTTCATAACGTTAGGAACCAGAGCAAGATAACAGTGATTTCCTATTGAAATCTAATATTTGGATGGTTATATCTCAGCGTAATACACTTTTGCTGTTTGGTTGGACTTTGTACATGTCTACTGTTAATACAAATGGTTGTTGTGGTTGGTTAGAATACATAGTTTACCACTAAATGTACATAATATGATGATTCATTTGGGGAATATTATACAAATTTATAAATAGTCAATTCCAAGCTATTTGTGTTATGTATCGCGTGGGATATTTAAGCAAATGGGAGAGCTTATTCTTGTAAAGGAAAATTTAACATCAGTTCTAAGGTTAATTTTAGATGCATCCAAGAGGTTATATCAATAGCATAAAGCAAACGTGAAATTATCCCTGCATTAATAATTCATGCAAATCTTTGCTAGCGTAATGGGTGGGACACAATTCCAAACTTCCAAAATATGTATGCCGCAATAATTTAGTGTATTGTCCTCACAACTAATATCCATACATCTGCCAAGCTAAAATATTTAGAAATTAATCTCTACAGCTCTTTCAGGATGCCGGTTTTATTCAAATATCACCCTTTCACACTAGAGGGCGGTATTAGTACGTCTGCAAGATTGAACCAGTGTTTGCAGAAGTTTTACATTATATTTTTGTCATATCAATACGAATTCAATCTAATAATAATATCAATAAATCGAATCGAACTTTGCCTTTAAAAAAATATTTTTTCTTCAAATATTACACTTATTTGTCCATAACCCAAGACATCAATTACGTATTCCCTGAAGCACCCTCACAAGGAATCCTGTACGATCCCTTTAAGCTTTCTAAACATATTTTACAATGCACTGTGGTTTTGAATAGAATACAGTTTAGTGATAAGACACTGAAACATAAGGTGATTATGTTAATACTAATCTGTGGTTAATTTATTTAAGCCCTTTACTACGTAGTTGGGAATCAACATCAAATATGAATGCGTGTACATACTAGTGTAAATACGTGATTGTTGTACTTAATTTGCAAAATATGGCGGCTAGCGCCAATTTAAATTTTTGCTATTATGTGTTACATATATATATTTTAATATAATCTATTAACGTATAAGAATTATTTTGAGAGCTTTGTCGTTTGATTGGCCTTTGTATATGTCTACTGTAAATACATATTGTTGGATGGTTAGAAAACAAAGTGTACCACTGACTGAACATGATAACAGGATAACTTTTCTGTAAAATATTATTCAAATCTATAAAAAAAAAATGTATAGTATAATAAGAATCGTAGCAATAAATACATTTGTAATTAAGTTGAATTTGATGAATTTTATTATAAATTTTGAATTGATATTAATTGTTAAAGGGATCTAGTATCTTTGTTGACATGGGCAAAAAGTGATCAATGGTTGAAAAAATGTGTATGTTCGTGATCTAATATGCCTATTAAGTGATGCGTGAAAATGTCATCTTCAATGGATATTAAATGGCCGAGCAATGAGCGAAAATGCGATGTGATATTCACTAACTCATCGCATTGACTTTGTACACAGTCATAACTTTTCAGTGGATAATTAAAAATCCGAACACTTCAATCGTCAATAGATTTTAACGGAGAGGAAATTCAAAAATACAAACAAGTTTTCATGCATTTTTGGGGTAATACAAATTCCACAAGGTATGAGAGAACCACTATAATTCTAAGTAAGCCTGGATTCGGACAATGTTACTAGATCCCTTTAATGTTAATATATGCTTTTCATTTTAGTTTAGAGAGACAGTTAGTCCTGTAAATGGATTGTTCCATGGATTTCAGTTGTTGAAAAAAAGAGAATAGATCTGATTAACTTATTGATAATATTTCAGTAATATTTAGTGCTCCCCATACACAGTGGCAAAGTGAACAATATCTTTAAAAGAGCGTGTGTTTCGTGTACTTACTGATTTTCAATAATATTTGCACTTTCTTATGAGAATTTTGGTTTTAATTATGTTATTAATTGTATATCTTTTTCATCACTTTGTTAGACTCTTAAGAATAAAACCTGTGATGTCCAACTTCAAAATTATATGTAATTGTGTTCATTCTTTGCTTTTGTGTGCCTCTTACATTATGCTAACATGCGATTTGTTCGTGTTTGTTATCTATTGCTGTGTTGTATTGGGAAGCTATTAAGAAAGTCCCTAGTATTGATCTTAAACTAATCTTACATCAAACACATCACATTTTAAAGAAACATGCCGGTGTGACAGGGATAAGTGTCCACCCAGGGATAATTGGCAGTGACTTCATTCGGACAGACTTAAAATCCTGATTTTGTCCGTTTTCGAGCCTTCATACAGACGGAGACACACATACACACTTCAACACAAACATACACACATACACACATACACACATGCATACGGACATCAAACGAACAGCAATTTACTCATTATGTACACTTAACTCATTCATGACGTCACATCGACGCGTTTGACGTCACTCATACAACATAACCGTTTTTGTGTGTTTATTCAATAAAATGAACTTGAATAAAATCATATCAATTGATCTGATCTGCCACAAAACATTGCTTTTACACGTGACACACACACAAAACCCACAATGACGGATTGATTTTGACAGATATCACTTGTTTTAATTTGCCCCGGACACCTGGACAATTATCCCTGCCACACCAGTATTCTACTAAATTGATTAACATGTAATAAACTAATTAAAACATAGAACAATTACCATTAACCAATTCAACAACTATATTACCTGCTGAATTTGACAAGCCCATTGATGGTTGACATTCACCACTCGTGGTTGCTTATCCTCTTTACATATGCATCCAGTCACAGGGATGGTTGACATGCCAGTGGAATGTTTTTTTAAGTCATCAGTTACTAGCGGGTGTCACACACAATTATCTAGATAATAATCATCTAGATTTGTCACCTAAGTATGTGACAGATAGGTGATAGACATAATAATAATCTAGATAATTTTCCCCAGTGTGACACCGACTATAATACCATGTCCTTTTGATCCAAGGTTTGAAAGGACACGATATTACTGGTGACTTGTTTAACAATTTCATTGGAATGTCAATTTATGAAGAAACCCTTAGCATTGTGTCCGGCGGCATATGACAACCATCAATGGGCTTGTCGAATTACTTTAGTAGAATACCGGCCATGGGGTGGTATCGTTTAAAGGCATATATGCGTGGGTTATTAGACGCGTGGATCCATCTTGCGCACTTTTACGCACGGTACGTAATCCCCATTGGCTCAGTTATAAGTAGCGATCGCAAACTGTCCCGGCTTCCGAATACCCGAGTAAAAAATGCATACAAAATAGTCGCGTTCGGAATGTTTGTACTAGTCGAATGGAGATCCATCAGAGATGTTTACGAGCGAAAATATCACGTAACACGCTTAACCGCAAATACTTCAAAGCGCCGCTGTTTGATGTCTTAGGTGATAGCGTGAGAAATTCTTGCTGCATGCAATTTCATAAGAAGGCCCGTGTTCAGATATTTCGAAGCACCGCTCTTCGATCGATCCAACACATATCGTGAGTTTACATCGAGAGATTACGGTGGAGTCGAGTTGGAATTTGCTGACTACCCTTTATAACCCACGCATATATGCCTTTAACAAGTCACCAGTAATATTATGTCCTCCGACCAAAAGGACAAGAAACAATTATAAATAGTGCATGACAAACATCAATGTGATTGCGCAATTCCACAGGTGTGGACTGATTTAACTGGTTACTGGTATATAATCTCTGTCCTGTTTTATAAGTCTAGCTCAAGTTGATTAATTTAGTATAATACCGGCCAATGTATATCCCTTGCCATCAGCGCTGCGGCATAGGGGATAAGACATTCGAAAATACGACACACAGGGAAAATCACTGTTGTTTGTTTTCTTTATACCGAGTCTTCCAGTTTCTGTGGTTAGAACCCGTTCTCAAAAATAATTATAATTGCTATGACATTTTTCTTGGTAAAATGCCCTAGAGAAACAACGTGACATGAACATTTCCCTTGACATTTATCGACCGGTATCCCATATCTCGAGTCGATATACATCCGTGGGAAGCGCTTACATATCTCGGCCATCTGAAAGGGCACCAGTGTATTAACCGTCTTCAACTCCATTTTGCTAGTATAATAAATCCCTATGCGACCCCTGGGGGGGGGGGGGGGCATACTCATACACAAGTGCTACCCACCCGTGTCCATCAACCTCTGAAATGGACCCTTAATGGCGTATCGCACCTTTTAAAGTTTACACCACTAAATGGCTTAAAGTGAGCCAGGTAAAGTGTCTAACTCCACGAAAAAAACTTGGAACTTCCTCGTTTCTCTTCTGCCGTGTTGTTTAGCTTATGGTAAGAAAAGAATAAAATAGGGTTAGATTTGTTCAAAGGTCCCTTTAGTATGAAGATAATTATCATTGAAAATCATTATTTCAAAAGCGTTAAAGGGGTAGTTTAGTTTTGGTAGAGAGGGCGCTGCACATCACAATTTTTTTGTGAGGTAATGAAAAACTGAGCGTCGAATTTGAGAGAACATGTGATTTTAATGGCAGAATAAACTTTATTTGGTCAAAATCGGTCCAGAAACGGCTGAAATATCAATCAATATATCTGATCTTATAATTATTTGGGGCCCAAATAATTAGATGATTTTTTTTTTAAAATCAAAAAATGCTTACACTTTTTTTTAAATGTTCAAAAGCATTTTTTAAATAGTTGTTGATGATCTATCTACCTAATCATTATTTCAATAAAAGATCACATGCATAATTTTGTATGAAAAATGGTTTAAACCAATGCCTTTTTAGAGAGCGCCCTCTTGTGTTTTAATGGCTCTTTTTGAATGATAACGGGCGTTTTACATAGTCGTTTGTAATTGTGTATACCTTTCGAGCATGGTGGAGTAATAACTATTAGTTTATAATGTTACTGTCCAGGTTTGGGGTACTAAAGTTAAGCCTTACCAAAACTAAACTACCCCTTTAAGCAACGCTTTTGATAAAAAGTACAATTGCCGTAGCTGAACACGTCCGGCCAGCGCGCGTGGGAAACCTTCCCGACCCGACTGTTGAGCCGAGCGCGCGCAAATTCCATGAATTCTGTACCGTCTGTATACACGGGTGCGGATATCGTCAAACGGATGATTATTACTGCGACAAATCTACGACAGGCCATCAGTATTCGGTGATAAAATAATTATGAACCCAATATTCGTTTTTTTCACTAGGTAAACAGTGTTCGTTTTCTTTCAAACTTTCACAAATATTTCAATTGTATTTTACAATGATATTGATATAGGATTGAAGTCTCAAATGTCATTTTGTGCAATATCTGACACTTTACAGGGATCACTTTAATGCTTTGAAAACCTACCCTTAAATGACGCAATGTTGAAAACATAATAATTAAGCACCATTGCTGATCATGTAATCATAAATATAAATATAAATAAAATAAAAACATATCTGAATAAATAAATAAATAAATAAGTGCGATGAGTGCTGAAAACCACCCCCTCTTTTTTAAAAGGAAAATGTCGACAACACCTTATAGCAAAACATGATACCCTTTCGACGCCTTTTTTGACAACTGTCGAAAGCGTCTACACACGCTCTAAAATTATATTTTAAATATATCCATAATTAGAGGGACAGTTCAAAAAATCAAAACCCATTTCATTCTTCTGTTGCCATAAGCCAAACAACGATATATACTCCGCAAAAAAAGAAACTGGACACTTGTATAAGACCAAATATTTCATATTCATTTACGATAAAATATATGATATTGTATATCAAATTAAAGATAAAATGACCCTCTTCAATATCGGCATGGAATCCAGATGAAATCGTTCATGCATGACTTGTCACGGTCAATTAACCACAGCAAGGTCTGTTTTCAAAAATAGCAAAAATGGAACATTCACTCAACCATATAAATGTTGATAAGCATAATCTAAAACGCTATATTCATGACATGGCATCATTTTTCATTACAAATATGACATTTTCTATTTTCATCTGAATAAAAAGTATAAATGAAGACAAATTGTGAACGTTATAGGTTTTATTTTCATCCAAAAGTAACAAAATGGGGAATTCCATGGCAAAGGTTTATTAGTCGAAACCAAAGTTTGTGCCCTTATTTCAGCATGACAAATGGTATAAATTCTTCTCAAGAATTCTACCGTAGTCCAAAGATCTTCAAAACCTGATGTCACCCTTTGTCAAACAGTTGGGCAGTCTTAAACATGACATTTCTCTAGGTAACTATGGTTAAAATTGCAGGGGACGCATGAAACAGACAAGCTTCATGCCTCTAATACAGACCAGTATGATGATGCTCTCATAAACTGGCCCTGTTTCATTGACAAATTTGTATTTTCAGAGTTTGTTCATAACGATAAAGTTAAATAATGTCATAATTTACTTGCCCCACATCTTGTTTTAAGTGAAACACTTAGTATCATTTCAGTCGAATGGTGTGGTCCTCCATTGTTTTTGCTATTTTTGAAAACAGACCTTGCTATTGTTAATTGACCATGGCATTTCATGCATGAACGATTACACCTTTAATTTAAACCCTGCATGTGGAGGACTAAACCCCCTTTAATTTGATATATGATAATGTACACTTTATCGTAAATTAATATAAAAGATTTCAATTTATACAAGTGTCCAGTTTCTTTTTTTGCGGAGTATATATGAGAAGTGTGATAGCTCCAAGTGATTTCGGTCGAATTTCCACTAAGTTAATGGATCACATTAAACAAAACATCATAACATTACCAACACAAATGGGTAACTACATACATTATTAATTTATTCTGAATTAAGCACCTCGTTTCTGCGAGTTGAGCAGGTGCGAACCCTGCAAATGATGAGACGCAGAAGGTCTCGTGACCCTCGTATGTGATACCGTGGACCCAGGAGTGCCATGATTCATTGACATGTGAAGCTATACGCGTATACATACTGTGTAGAGTTTAATTCCAAAAGGTGCTAAATCCATTTTCCTTAAACACAACAAGTGAAAGATATGTCGAAAAAAGTCTTCATTATCTAGTAATACATCGTATTTTTAAAACAAATCTTCGCATAATAAGGATTAAAATATAGAGCATTCATGAATGTAAAATCGAAATGATTTTATATTTCTCTAAAGTTGAACGATTGGGGATATGGCGTTTTTTAAAACTTAAGCTCATCAATATTATTATACATGTATATCAATTATGTACCATGTACAAATATCGAAGGACCGAGCATGGTGGCTTAGCGGTTAGAGTGTCCACCTCATGCACGAGAGGTCCCGGGTTCGAACCCAGACCGGGTCATACCAAAAACTTAAAAAATGGTACCTTCTGCCTTCTAGCCAGGCGCTTGTCATTTATATAATGGGGAAGGGAAAGTTAATTTCATGATTTACCAGAGGACAGGCCCCCTTATGTAGCGTTTGCTACATTTAGCAGACGTGTGGCCTTATGTGCCGAAAATATACAAGACTGTAATAGGAGGGCAAGGGATAGGCTCTATATGTTAGTGTAAAATCATTTAAGTTTATGTTTCCTGGTCCCGACGACCCTGTTTCAAAACACACTTGCCAGCCGAAGCTGCATATATACATGTATTCAATAATCTGTGCCACCATCTGGCACCCAAGGGACAAAGCTTGAAGATTTCGAATAACAAATCAATGCATTTTGTATCACATTTCATCCAATATTAGTATAGAAGCGTTTTGCGTTTTGAGTATATAAGGAGGCCATTGCCTAAAGGTCGCAAGAGATTAAAATTTCAATGAACGCAATTTATTGGCAATTGTTATGAACATTTACGATTAAAAAGTCTATAATTTTGTCCGTCTCTTTTTATAACCTGCCTCTCGGCACTGCTACAACATACTGCAACTAACAAAACGTTTGTTTTTTCTTCTCTATAAATATAATCTTTGTCAGCATCTATCACCCACGGAGCAAAGATTGAATACATCGATCAATTCTGATCGTCTTGTTCGACAAACTCGGGTTACGTTGATGCATTGTGGGTAAATAAACCTAGATCTTTCAGCCATATGCACCTAGATACATGTACGTTTATAAATGCACTTTGTTATTAGATACCCAAACCCTCGTTATTCTATTCATTCCGTATTAGCCTACCTAATTTACTTCAAATAAAACATGCTTATTTTTGTTAGCAAAGCGTAAAGCTTTCTATTAATTTTGATTGACATACTAGTATTACGACAAACTCGGGATATACGTTGAGGCATTGTGGGAAAAGAAACTTATAGATACATATTTTAGTATAGTTACATGTACGTACACTTGGATACTTTATAACACAATCCTTGCTATTTTGTTGATCCCGTATAGCCTACCTAATTAGCACCGAATAAACAATGTTTTCCTTGGGCAGTTCAGCAAAGCCTGAAGATTTCGATCAACTTTGATCGCCATGCTTGATATACTTGGGATACGCTAATGCACTGTGGGTAAAGAGATCTAGATTTCCATCCATACATGAATTTGCAATTAGATCCTTGATAATACAATTTTGTTTTGGTTTTAATCCCATAGCCTGCCTAATGTACACCAAACATACAATGTTTTTTTTAATAAAGCCTGAAGTTTTACATTCATTTGTTTTTGTCATGTACGACAACGTTGATGCATTATGGGTAAAAAAACCTATATCTTTCAGCCACATGCACCTACTTACAGTCTTGCACTTGAATGTAAAATAAAACGAACCTCATAATTCTTTTGACCCACTAACCTACATACTTGACACCGAAGATAGTGTTTCAAATATGGAGACAATTTGCATTTGGTACGCAAGATAATTATATCTTGGCTGCATATAGGACTTACTTATACAGAATCTGTGTTATGATACCAATACCCAGCCGCTTGCAACGCCCAAGGATAAGACTGTAAGTTGTTGTTCTTTTGTCTTGTAGTTTTCGTTGCAGAAAATGTGTAAACAATAACTTAAAGCAATCTTAATAAATAACTGAGCATTTGAGTACAACAGAGTAGATAATGAACTTGTTCGTACAATAATTATGAACTTGCATACGAACTTTCAAAATAAAGCAATTCCCAAATTGGAATGAAAAGAGTGTGTGTATAGCATCCACCAATTATGACATTTAAAGTGATCCATTACAATTGTCAACAAACTAAATCACTCGGAGCTTTCAAATTCATATTGTAGCTTGTTGTCTGGGCGTATGGTAACAGAGTATGAAACGGGATTCTATTTCAGAATCTTTATAATGATATTAAAGGTACTTCAGCTTCGTCAAATCAGATGCGCGGCGCCATATTAAGTACACGTTGCGCACGGTGCGTGAATGCACGTTAGCTCAGTGTCATGCGGTGCGCGCAAACTAACCCAGTTCAAAATGGCGACCCGCTGTGTTGCATCCCCACGCTTGATGCCCTTTAATGAGTAAGACGTTGATCTGGTTAATTTATAGTAACCCTGCACATCACAAACAAAATAATGCACGAATCTTCAGAATTTAACGAGGCAGGTAAAGGGATAGTTGAGTTTTGGTAGAGAGGGCGCTAGACTACTTATTTTTAGTGAGGTAATGAAAAACTGAGTGTAAAATTTGAAAAGAGCATAATATTTAAATAATAAAATCATCTTTGTTTGATCAAAATCGGTTCAGAGACGGCTGAAATATCCATAAATATAAACAATTTGTAATAAACCTGGGGCCCCAGGTTTATTAGAGAATTTTGAACCAGCCGTTAATAATTCAAAAAAATGCTTCCTCTTTTCAAAAAGTCACAAAATAGGTATTTAAATAGTTGTTGGTTATTTCTCTATCTAATCACTATTTCAACAAAGCATCACATGCACAATATTTTATTCAAAATGGTTGAAACCGATGAGTGTTTAGAGAGCGCCCTCTTACGTTTTTAACGGCTCTTTTTGAATGATACGTCATTTGTAATTTTGTGTTCCTTTCTAGTTATAACTATTAGTTTGTAATGTAATGATGCAGGTTTTGGTTACTAAAATTCAGTTTCACCAAAACTGTACTCTCCTTACCAGAACTCAACTATCCCTTTAACTACGAAGAAGGAGAAAACGAAAGATATACTTTGCTCACGATCTTTCAAAATTGTAAAACATAGGCAAGTTTTATTAATAATAACTCCACATCTACCGTTATTTGGAAGAAGAAGGAGAAGAAGAAGAAGAAGAAGAAGAAGAAGAAGAAGAAGAAGAAGAAGAAGAAGAAGAAGAAGAAGAAGAAGAAGAAGAAGAAGAAGAAGAAGAAGAAGAAGAAGAAGAAGAAGAAGAAGAAGGAGAAGAAGAAGAAGAAGAAGAAGAAGAAGAAGAAGAAGAAGAAGAAGAAGAAGAAGAAGAAGAAGAAGAAGAAGAAGAAGAAGAAGAAGAAGAAGAAGAAGAAGAAGAAGAAGAGGAGGAATAAGAAGAAGAAGAAGAAGAAGAAGAAGAAGAAGAAGAAGAAGAAGAAGGAGAAGAAGAAGAAGAAGAAGAAGAAGAAGAAGAAGAAGAAGAAGAAGAAGAAGAAGAAGAAGGAGAAGAAGAAGAAGAAGAAGGAGAAGAAGAAGAAGAAGAAGGAGGAGAAGGAGAAGAAGAAGAAGAAGAGGAAGAAGAAGAAGAAGAAGAAGAAGAAGAAGAAGAAGAAGAAGAAGAAGAAGAAGAAGAAGAAGAAGAAGAAGAAGAAGAGTCATAACTGTTTAAGTTTGGTCAATGGAGCACTAACAAAAGAAACGCCATTATTTGGGAAGCAATACATTCACATCTGCTGTAGATCGTATGACCACATCTAATTTTATTTCAAAAAGAAGAAGAAGAAGAACAAAAAGAAAAAGAAGAAGACGAAGAACAAAAAGAAAAAAGAAGAAGAAGAAGAGGTCACAAATATTCATTTTGGAAAAATCTCATGAACTTAATGTTTCGCTTTAATTATTCAGTCATGATCCGGCATCTTCCGACGAACAAACAGACTTATACGACCGTAAGAGTATCCCCTTGACAGATAGTTTCACTACCTCATGAATATTCTTGGAGCGATCTCGCAGTACGTGCATGCGTGTGCATAACTGGATTCCTTACTATCTTGATAATATATAATAAATTAATTTTTGTTTTTTTGCCACGAACAAAATATCCGCGTAATTTCGCAACAAAATATTAGAATATATATTCATAATTATTATTTTTATCTTGATGATAAAGTAAAATGTGGTCAATTTGGGCCAATATTATTCGTTCCCACTTCAGACATGAACAAGCATGTTATTCAGATGTAATTACTTGATTCAAAATAAAATATTTCATGTTACGTATGTATACAGAGTGTTTATAAAAAAGCGGAACCCAAATTCCACCAGCAATATCTTATGTAGTAAACATAGTTATGTTTATTGCAATATATCATCGCAAAGATAATTTATTACTCTTTCACTTGATACAATATTTGTAATAAATCAGCTTGTAGTTATCGAATTGCAAGCATTTTAAACGAGCAATGTTAAATTTGCTTTGCGCACAAGATTTAGATCTATTCATCAACATGGTCTGATGGTCATTCATTGATACCTCTCCTTGTGTTCTTTTGTCTTCTCTTGTTGCGTAAATAAATGAACATGGAGATACTTTTTAAATCAGTTCCTTGGCTGACCATGCAACTGACCACTGAACACGAGCACAAACCTGTGCGGACAGACATGGGGGTCATGTGGAAGGATATTGGGGATGATTATGCACCCTCAACTCTTCTCAAAGTTAAATAAAATGTCAAACTATGAATCAAGAAACATCATGAAATGTCACTTGACTTTGTCTACTGTTTCATTCTTTACATTGCATTTTTATTACAATTTTTATTTTATTTTATTTTTATTACAATTACTTTCTACTCTTGTGCGCAAAGTACTTTTTACATAACCCTTTTTAAATAAGTTTTATTCAATCATGCATGACGTTATTACAACATATTTGGTATCAAACGAAAGAGTATGAATTACTCTTTCATATGACGTATTGCAATAAATATAATTATGTTTATTAAATAGAATATTGCGGGTGGAAGTTGGGTTCCGCTTTTTTATAAACACCCTGTACATGTCAAATATGAATAATGAAACTATAACAATGGAACTATCAAATAAAACATAATATATAAGAACCATATGCTTTCCTGCACCGGGAATTACATTCCCTGGCGAGCGTTTAGTAAATCTTCGTACTGATGTTAAATATTGATATTAATAAAATATACATGCTATTTCAAAGCTACAATATATGTTATGTGACATAGGCATACGGGTAAAAGATTAATAATCAAATTGTAAGAAATAAGGGACCAATACAACAATAAGGCATTATACATAAGAACCAAATGCTTAATTGCACTGGGAATTAAAACTCCTAGCAAAAGTTTAGTAAATCGTCATATTGATGTTAATTTAATAAAATGTATTTATGCTATATTTCATGTAACGTAAACATACATGCACACGACGAATAGTTTAACTAATACGAGGGACCTTTACAACTCAACAATCGTACTATAAAATAACCTTACGCTCACTATATAATCGGGAATTTCGTTCCCTCGCGAACAATTAATAAATCATACTGATGTTAAACATTGATAATTAATTAATACAACGTACGAATGCTACATTTCATATCACGTATGCATACATGCACACGATGAATAATTTAACTATATAACAAGGGATCTATCAAACAAAAAAGCATTAAACCATATGCTAACTATATAGCACCGGGAATTTTAACCCCTAGCGAACGTTTAGTAAATCATCACGCTGACAGGTTGATGAGAAATTTGATAATTAATGCGACATCTTCTCGCCTGGAAAGCGCCAGCGCGGAACGATTGTCAGTTTCACTCGCGTAGGAAATAAAAGTTGATTACAAAGTTTATTAACCCTCATCATACTAAGAAATAAAAACTTAATACCGTATAGAACTCCAGTGCAATCTAGTACAGAGTAAGGCAGTCATGGCAATGAAGCGGTTAGGTTTGTGCAGCGCCAATCGGATTGATAAGAGGGCTCTTCTTCTGTACAATGTCTTCCTCTATACAGTATACTTTATTTACAAATGTACGTTTATAACGTGATATCATTTTCAAAGATGTTATTTTCTTTCCCCTTACATCATTACAAACGTATTGTTTGTAGGACAACTTTACATTTAGAAGACTGCAGTTGCTAATAATATAACTTGCAGGAAGAAAATTTCAATAATAAAGCAGATAGAAGGATTCGCGGTTTCTGGTGTATCCTCTTTCCCCCTTTTTATTTGAAAATTGTTTTTATTACTGAAGAAGACAGAGAGAGGGGATCGATCTCGCCACTCTAACGTTACTTCAGTCTACTTGAATCTGAAATGAGAAACCATTTGGGCGCATTTTCAAGAGGGAATTTGCAGCGACCATCACTATTTGCCGCCAAATTTGATAAGTGACGTAACGGCCCAGTAGGAGTATTATCATATGGGGGCCAGGGGGTCGCACGGAGCTTAGCCCTTAAATATTTTAATTGTTTAGTGTTTATATTTTTGATAAAGAAGTTAATACAATTTGGTAAATATCTCAACTTTATTAATTTGAAAAATAAATCTAGCTATATTATAACAAAATCAATCGAGTTGAGATATTTACCAAATTGTATTAACTTCTTAATCAGAAATATTTAATATATACAGTATATTTCATAGTTTTGATAAAGAAGGTTATACAATCTGGTAAATATGTTAACTCTATTAATTTGAAAAATAACAAAAGCTACTTTCATTGAGACTTTGAGTGCATTCTACATGATTGTAGTATTTTTACCAACATTGTCATTGGACATTTTTTCTGAATGCAAATGCTGCTTCTTTTAAATCGTAATTCTTGATTGTCTTAAAAAGCAATTCCCCTTAATTATATAACGGCAGCTACTAGTATTTATTTTATTTAATTTTTTTAAAATTTTTTTTTTATTGCTTCAAATAAAACAAATTTACAATCGTTGATCGTTATAACATTCGACCTGCATATCAAAAACAATACAATTCAGAATAACAATTGAAAATGAACAAAAGAGTAATCAATATCAAATTAAATGAGAGGTCTCCACTTTTTTGCGTGTGTATTCTGTTTTCCTTTTCTGAAAGCAATTATATATTCTACGTGTTGGAGAAAATCAAGTTCTTTTGTAAAACGTAAAAAGGATAAATTTTTTTCTTCGAACTTTGTTTTATAAATAAAATATTTTGCATAAAATATAATTGTATTAGTCAAATGGTGAGTTTTCTCGCCCAAACCAAAACAAATGTCTAAATATGAGAACTGTTGAGTATATACATTTTTTCTTAATAACCAAGCATTTATATCTGACCAAAATTGTTTAACTTTAGAACATGTACAAAACAAATGCAACAAACTTTGTGGTTCTTTTTTACAGAAATTACAGACTGGAGAGTTGTGTATACCTATTTTATATAAATAATCATTCGTCGCCAAACGACGGTGAATAAATTTAAATTGAAATACACGAATCTTTGTGTCTAGTGTTACCCAATATACAATTCCGAATCGATTCTGCCATTGAATTAACTCTCTCAAATTTACATTCAAGTCAAATGACCATTTTTCACACTGATTTGTATTCGATAAATTTATACAAAATGTAGACACTATTTTTTCATAACAGGCCTTTGTTACTTTTTTAGATCTAATAAATTTTGTGTATCCATCTTCTTCTATTTCTTGTTCTACATCACCTATTTTCAATGTTCTTTTCCGTTCCTTTTTTATACAAGATAGCAATGCAAAATATTCTAAATAACATCCATTATTCAACTGAAAAGATTCTTGTAATTCCAAAAATAGTTTAAATGATCCATCCATATTTACTATATCTTTTACAAACAGAATGCCTGCATCAAACCAATTTGTATACATAACTATTTTTCTATCTATTTTAATATGAGAGTTATTCCATAGCGATTGATTCATAATATCTTTAAATTTCACGGGGTTATAGTATCTATAATATGACCAAGCACAAAGAACATCTTTCCAAAATCCATTTATGCCACTATAATTCAAATCATTTCCTACAAAATTACACAAGAATATATACACGCCACCTATTTTTTTAGTATTAGTATTTATTGTTGGTGCCATGACGTAAAACAACATTCAGCCATTGCTACCATTCCCTCTAAGAATAAGCCTTAATACGCCATAAAATCGTCGCCTAAAGTAGACACGTTTAGGCCCATTACTGCGTCCCACTTTATAGATAAAGTAAAATGATGCAACCGCTTTCAGTTTAATCTGAAACCGTAGATTCTACTTTGGAAATAACGCCCACCATGAGAGCACTCAGATTTTGTTCTTCAATGGATAGCTTTATCTAGTCTTTTCTTAAAAGAGATACAGAAAGTGAATATTAAAGGGATAGTTGAGTTTTGGTATAGAGGAGGCTACACAAAATAATTTTTTGTGAGATAATGAAAAACTGAGTGTCAAATTTGAAAGAGCATACGATTTTAATAACCGAATAAACTGTATTTGATCAAAATCGGTTCAGAAATGGCTGATATATCCATAAACATAACCATTTGCAATAATTATGGGGGCCCACAATTATTCGATAATTTTGAACCAGCTGTTAACATTTTTTTTGTATTGCTACCTCTTACCAAAAATGTACAGAAGAGGTTTTTAGATAGTTATTGATTATCTCCTCTATCTAATCAGTATTTCAACAAAACATCACATGCACAATATTTTTTAGAGAGCGCCCTCTTGAGTTTGAATGGCTCTTTTTGAATGATAACAGGCTTTTTACTTACAAGTCATTTGTAATTTTGAATTCCTTTCGAGCTTGGTGGAGTTATTACTGTTAGTTTGTAATGTAATGGTGCAGGTTTTGGTTACTAAGATTCAGTTTGACCAAAACTGTGCTCTCTTTACCAAAACTCAACTATCCCTTTAAGATATATTTTAAACTTTAAACTGTATTTCGGATTTGTTAATCAGACGCGCGGTGCCATCTTGCGAACGCCTTGCGCATCGTGCAAAATGCTTAGTGTTATGTAGTACACACAAACTAGTCTAAATTAGTTACACATTAGGAGACTTAGTTACATTGTTCAAATCCTCAAAATACAATTGGAATTCGAACGGTTCCCGCATACCTTGTTGTATTCGTATTAACAAAAAAAGCATGGGAAAGGTTTCGTTTTTTTCAAATTTCCCTTTCGTTAAAAAGATATTTACGATTGAAGTGTTCAGATGTTAGATTATCCACTGGATCATCGAAACCATGTACAAAGTGAGTGCAATGAGTTAGTGAATATCACTTGCATTTTGGATAATTTCTCGGCCATATTACGTCCATTTAACTTGAAATTTTCACACAACACCCAGTGGACATATCAGATAACAACAATACACATTGTATCAACCACTCGTTACTTTTTCTCGTCACTTTTTGCACATGCCAATAAAGTTACTAGATCCCTTTAAGTATGAAATCAAAACAAGTTAACAATACTCACGACACTTGAAGTCCATTCCTTCCAAATTTATGACGAAATCAATGCACAAACTTCAAAACCGACAAATATAAAAAATAAAAAATACATGAATTCAAAGTGACACACAATCAATAAACACTTCAAACTTAAAGGTAGTTCAGATTCGTCAAATGAGATGCGCGGCGCCATCTTGCATACGCGTTGCGCACGGTGCGTAATGCACGTTAGCTCAGTGTCATGCGGTGCGCGCAAACTAACCCAGTTCAAAATGGCGACCCGCTATGTAGCATCCCCACGCTTGATGCCCTTTAATTTTACCTACGACCAAATTCCTACTCCACTAGCGATTTATTTGTTTGTATCGTGGAGAGATACGTGAAATACTTGAACATGAACATGTCAACTTTACAATTTAACATTAAACTGAGAGTGCATTTTGTAATCATTAATCGATATAGAACATTATGTATACAATAAAAACATAAGATAAGTACGTTCGTTTCAAATCTGGCAGATAATCAATACACTCCCAAGACTGAATTCTATAACTTCAAGCAAAACATTTAACATTCCATATTCAATATCACAAGTTATTGTTGCTTGTCGCCATACGCTTATACAGAAAGTAACGGTAAGTGGGATTTGTGCCTCGAGCAAATTTGTGCATTTCGTGGCATCTTTATCTATTGAATGCATAATTTGAAAATGTTCTAGGAACCACTTATGTATGAGTTAGTTTTCAATATCAATTAGTGGCCATAAGCATGACAACATACGCAAAGCAAACGCGACACTATATTTATTTACATTTCTGTTGGTGTTTATGTATCTCATTTTCTGCGAAATTAACATTTTTGGAAGAAAGCACTCATATTCTATGATGAAAATTTGTTGTCAATATTATAAAGAAACATACCTTTAAAAATGGCTTTCTTCAATCTCTTTATTGAAATTATTATAATTTTTGTTATTTTTGTGATTTTGTGATTTATTTTATTTATTTTTTTATTTTTTTATTTATTATTTTTTGATTTTTGATTTTTTTAAATTTTTTTTGGGGGGGCGGGGGGGGGGGGCGGGCACACTTTTTATTTTCTTTATGTTGGTATTTTACAAATATTTTGACGATTTATGGGAGGGGGGGGGGTAGCTAAGCCACTGTCCTATATGAAATTTAGGTATAGTATAAATTAAGTAATATCATTCAATCATGTCAAGTATAGTTTTTGAAAGAAAACACAACATTTTACTCAATGTTTGGATCAGTTCTGATGGCTAGCTGCACTTATGAAATTGTTATTAAGACATTTAATTGACATGAACAAGGCCCTGCATCAATCTCTACCGTTTGATTATAGTTATATTCCACGAATTCCTCAATCAAAATGGCTAATAGCTACGGATGTTTGTCGAAACGTCACGTTCAGGTCCCCATCGTAAAGCTAAACTCATGTCTTATTGTTTTGGTCACGTTTGTATATGTACCACACAAAGGACATTTTGATTAAGGACGGTTAATTCTATAACCGTTTTGAAAATGTCAGGCCAATTACCAGTCCATTTTAATCTACCGTTTATGATTTATTAAAAGGAATTGACGGATCCGTAGGAACTGAATATGACGGGAATTCCAAGTCAGAATAGACTTGCGATGCCATATTCACTTAAGTAAATACAATCCTGATAGGCATGGACAATTCTCAATTACTTAGACTAAAAAGCAGTTTACAAAGTAACGTCGGGATCAATTTAGATCAAGCAGACGATTCGTTTATTGGATAATAGCGATCGGAATCCATATATATATTGTATTTTAAGGACTACTTATATAATTGTATAAATTAAGTCATATAAAAAGGACATCTATATATTTTGTAATACAAATTTACTCGTTTGAATTACATCTCAAGTCGTTATGAACACCCCTCATATTATTTTTAAGACGTATTAAATAGTTTATACTCTTCTTTGTAATTATTACCGCATGCATCTTAAGTCTTTATAAACATCCCTTATTTCCTTTAAAAGACGTGTTCATTATTTTCACGGTATGCATTTAAATATTCTTGTAAATGTATCTAGAAACCGAATCCACTTAATAATGTTTAAAAGATTTATTAGATATATGTATAGATCAAAAATCTTATGTTACTAAATATGCGTGTTACACAACCCTTTTCTCCCTTTGCTATATTATGCTGCGTACATGTAATGCATGTGCATCGATAGATGTGCTGATGTATTCAGGCAATTTGGCGGGAAATCGCTTGCCAAATACGAGAACCCGTTAACCCATTCAGCACCGAATGCATACCATATACACGTACTAATCTAATGGTCTATACAAGCCTTAGTAACGCAAGATTTAAACGATGTTTAGTCCAACAAGAATAAAGCCACATCAAGCGTACACGCACATGACTTGTGTACCAATTCATTACAACAGGCAAATCACACACGTACTATCAATGGCATATATAAGGCTTCGTAAGGCAAGGGTTAAACTGTGCTTCTTGCAAACATGACTGCATATAGCCTGTAGCAAACGCTGGCAAGGTGGGTGAATTAATTGCTCCTAATGACATGAATGAGGAGAACAAGTGGAAAGGGACCAAGCAGAAAGATAATTCTAGGGAGATGGAGGTGGGTAGAGGGCCCGTAGAGGGGTACGGATAGAGGCCAGTAGAGAAGTAAAGAAAGGGAGGGAGTCGATAAGGAAGGGGGGGGGGGGAAGCACTGTATAGATGGGTAGAAAAGGAGTGATAGAGCAAATATGGGGAAGAATACACTGAGTGCAACAATAAACGAAACAGAGAGAACGGTGAGGAAGGAAACGATAGACAGAGAAAAGGAGGGAGGGGGGGGGGGGGCGATACGAGAATAGGGCAGACAAATAAAGAAAGGTTTATTCATGTATACGTACACACACAAAAAAAGGAGAGAGGTGAGGGGCTGGTGCTAGAAAAAAGAAAAGGGACATCACAGGAGAAATAAAAGAAAACGCGAAAATAAAAAGAGTGGACGGAGGCCGGATAGGATGGACAATTAGAGAGTAAACGCAATTAAAACGTGACCATCATCTGCTTATTTGTGAAAGTTCAGCCAACCTCTCTGGCCACGCGTTTCGCCTTCGTTGATACTTGGGAAGCACTCGTCCTTTTGTGATAAGCATATGCCCTTACTGCATGTAAACATAGAGATGTAAATCTCTGTGACTACACTTGGAAAGGACAAGCGTGAACCTTAAACGATATCAGTAAAAGTCGTGATAAGGCAATGAAGAACGTCTTCGGCACTCTACATTTTCTTGAAGGATTTGATTACTAAAACTTCTTATCCAACACGTCCAAAGGGGATTCGAATCCGTGACCTGTAGCCGTAGAGTCCGGCCGATGCGACGCGGCGCTTCCCTACCCCATGTATAGCAGAAAGTGTACATGGTTGAGATCTTCTCTATTCACTTGTTATAGATTTCATACAATCTTAAATTTCCCCCCTTGTTTTTTTTATGGGAGAATAAACGTAAGCCAGAAAATGGGAGAATCAATAAACCTAAAATAGACCAAGAGCATCTTGGGTTTTAATTCTTTGTTATCTCAAACTGCTGTTGCTGCACCCCTTGTCTATAAACAGCGACATTAGGAGTGGGTAGAGGGACTGGACGCGGGGACTAAAATGGTTACCCAAAATAACATTCAATGTAAACAGAAATCTCCGAGTTTCCCCGCTCTTGTACCGTCATGACCGTGTCATTTAATTGCCCTCTTCTTCATCGCAGCTAGGACACTTGTGAGAAGTTTGCATCCCTAATGTTCCCCCTTCCGAGGCTTCGAATCACTTGTAATCCACTTGCCTATACTCAATAGTTATTAGCAGTGCGGGTTTGTTCTTGATCAATGTTGATCATGTTGATGGGGCTTAATGTAAACCAATTTCTTCAAATCATGTATACTCCGTTCTTTTACCATGTCATTTTGATTACATATGCGGCTTTCTCTCACATAAGACAGTTGTGATTATTTATCATCCCTAATTGCCCCCCCCCTTTCGATGCTTCGAATCACTTATAATCCACTTGCCTATACTCAATAGTTATTAGCAGAGCGTGGTTTGTTCTTGATGGGGCTTAATGTTAACCAAAAATAACATAGAATGTAAACACATTTCTTCTAACCATGTATAGCTCGTTCTTTTACCAGTACAGTTTTGGTAAGGCTGAACTTTAGTAACCAAACCTGAACAGTAACATTATAAACTAATAGTTATAACTCCACCATGCTCGAAAGGTATACAAAATTACAAACGACTAAGTAATACAAAATAATGCATGTGATGTTTTATTGAAATAATGATTAAATAGAGAGATCATCAACAACTATTTAAAAAATGCTTTTGAAAATTTTTGAAAAAGTGCAAGCATTTTTAAATATTTTTTTTTTAAATCATCTAATTATTTGGGCCCCAAATAATTATAAGATCAGATATATTTATTGATATTTCAGCCGTTTCTGGGTCGATTTTGACCAAATAAAGTTTGTTCTGCCATTAAAATTGCATGTTCTCTCAAATTCGACACTCAGTTTTTCATTACCTCATAAAAAAATTGTGATGTGCAGCGCCCTCTCTACCAAAACTAAACTACCCCTTTAAAGATCTATGTGGCTTTCTCTCGCATATAAGACAGTTGTAATTAATTGTCATCCCTAATTTCCCCACTTTTCGATGCTTCGAATCATATGTAATCCACTTGTTTATACTCAATAGTTATTTACAGTGCGGGTCTGTTCCTAATGTGGCTTAATATTAACCAAAAATAACATCAAATGTAAACACATTTCTTCGAGCTATGGATAGCCCGTTCTTTTACCATATACAATTATATTGCCCTTCAAGATCTATGCCGCTTTCTCTCGCATAAGACAGTTGTGATTCCCCCCTTCCGAGGCCTATAGAATCACTTGTAATCCACTTGCCTATACTCAATAGTTATTAGCAGAGTGGGTTTGTACTTGATGGGGCTTAATGTTAACCAAAAATAACATAGAATGTAAACATTTCTTCGTATTCCTCGATTCTTTTCTCGATTGCCATTGCCCTTTAAGATTGATGTGGCTCTTCCCCGCATGAAACAGTTGAGATTAATTATCATCCCTATAGAGTGGTGAAGTGTGATGTCATCAAAAATCTATTTTCAAAATTTTCAAATTTGAACTTCATTTTCCAAAAGAGCATCAAAAATAATGTCCAAATACCGAAAATCAATTAAATATGTTTAGTATTAGCTGAGATATGCCAATCCGAATGAATTTTACTTCAATGGGTAATCAGTGTTGTAGTGCTCTGGTTCATAAAGTTATGAACCAGAGCACTATAACACTGATTGCCTATTGACAACAAATTCATTCGGATAGGCATATCTCAGCCAATACTTAACATATTCAATTGATTTTCGGTATTTGGACACAATTTTTTGTGCTCTTTCGGAAAATGAAGTCCAAATTTGAAAATTCTAAAAATAGATTTTTATGACGTCATGGCTTCTGTACTCTATAGGTTCCCTCTGTTCGACGTTTACTCTTGCGATCCCCTTGTCTAAAATTAACGGCATTATCAGTTCGTGGTTGTATTCATTAGGCTTAATGTTAACTAAAAATGACACAGACTGTAAATATTCTTTGAGTTCCCCCGCTCCTTTGCCAGTGTCATTGCCCTTCAAGATATTCGCGCCTATTTCTTGCATAAAACAGTTATGATTAATTATCATTCCTAAATTCCCCCTCTTCGCGATGCTTTACAGTCCCTCGCAACCCCCTTGTCTACACTCAACGGTATCAGCAGTGCGTGGTTGCACCTAATGGGGTTTCATTTTAACCAAAACTAGCATAGAATGTAAACACGTTGTTTTTAGATTTGCCCGGTACCTTAGTCTTGCCTCCCATTGCCCTTCATTATCGTTGCCGCTCTTTCTTGCAAACGACATTTGTGATTATTTTCGTTGCTTCACAAGCTCCCGCAACCACTTGCGTACATTTAACGGTATTAGCAGTGCCTGGTTGAGATTAATGTTAACTAAAAATAACATGGAATGTACATGTAAACACATTTCTTCGAGCCATGTTTACCCCGTCCTTTGCCATGTCATTTCAATTGCCCCGCCCTTCAAGGAGGTTGTGGCTCTTTCCCGCATAAGACAGTTGTGATTATTTAGCATCCATATAAATTCCCTCTTTTCGATATCTCAGAAAATCTTGCAGCTCCCTCGTCTATTTGTAACGGTATTAGCATGGTTGTTCTTAATAAAAAAATAAATAAACAAAATGTAAACATTTCTTCGAGTTCCCCCGCTCCTTTGCCCGTGCCATTGCCCTTCAAGATGTTTGCGGCACTATCTCGCATACGACAGTTGTGATTAATTAACATACCTAAATCCCCCTTTTAGATGCTTCACAGACTCTTGCAACCACATGTCGGCTGTCTACACTTAACAGTATTAATACAAAAATAACATAGAATATAAACAGATTCCTTCGATTTGCCCGGTTCCTTAGTCGTGCCATTTATATTGCCTCCCATCACCCTTCAGCATCTTTGGGGCATTATCTCACATAGGACAGTTGTGATTAATTATCATCCCTGTAAATTCACCCTGCGTTTCACAAACTCTGCATGCAAGCCACTTGTCTAAACTTAACGGCATTAGCAGTTCGTGGTTGTTATTCATTATGATTAATGTTAACCCAAAATAACAGAGTGTGAATATGTTACGAGTTCCCCGGTTCTTTTGTCATTGCCATTGCTCTTCGAGATGTTTGCGAAATTTGAACCAAAATAAAATTTGACATTAACACACTTTCCTTGTTCCCCCTCTCTTGCGACATGTAATTTCAATTATCTTTGCTGTCAAGATGATGTTCGGGGTTCTTTTCACCACAATATACTTGTGATCTATTAGCATTTCGAAATTACCGCTTGCTGATCCTTCAGAAGTTCTTTCAACTCTCTTGTCTACACCTTATGTTATTATCACTTCGTTGTTAATACAGAATGGGGCTTAATGTTATAACAAAAAATCACTTTACACACAATTTTTTTCTTCTTCGAATTTTGACGTTTTGACACACCTTTGTCTTTCCATTTGCGCCGTCCACAAGAAGGTCTTAATTATCATCATGAATCATGATTCAAGTTATGTTACGTGGTTTCTCTATCTGATCATCACCATGAACATGATTAATTATGATTCAAGTGATGGTCCGTGATTTCTCTACCTCGTATCATTATCAGCCTTGCCATTCTCACTAAAATTATTCTGTTCACCACAGCCACGGTCGTTCCTTCTAAAGGAAATTTGAATTTTAAGTCATTCAACTTGCAATGTACAAAAGGGCATGTTATTACCTGTAAACCGTCATTATATAATAATATGATAATAGTATTATTGAAAATGAATACGATTTCCCCTTTTTTAATGTAATTATACACTTTTCCACAACACATAATGACAAGTGGTTTGAATTCAGATTTTCTAACGTAATTCTTAAAATCGACCGTCGCTTCTGTACAGGTATACATTGATACAACGTCCACTGTATTGCTTATTTATTATTCAGACAAATGCTATTTAATAACCAGTTTCAACAAATTGCCATGTTAATATTGCAGGCAAAAAAACACAACAAAACAGATTGACTAGCCGCATGTCTGTCTGTGTTTACCATATGTTATTACTCAACTAAAAATGTTTACCCGGGTTAGAAAAAAGGTCCCCCTCGAGCGCAAAATAAATCAATGTTGTCGCTAAACTGGGTTGATTGGCATGTAGTACATGAACATCCAGGACAGTCAGTCAGTCAGTATGGAATGATGGATTTAGCCACCGTTAGATTTAAAATGCAATCAGGCCACCGGGCCAGTTGACTAATGTTACATGCAACCTGCAGCGGCATTTCTTGGGCCAACCAGCCCATGTGCACACGGTGGTAAAGAAGGGGAGGTGGCAGTAAAGAAGCAATAATTGGCATGTTGGGCGATAATTTGCCCCATTATTCACCTTAGATAAACCAGGGAACTGTGGTATTTACCTCAATGGCTAAACCAATTTTAGGCAAATAATATAAGCGACATCGCCATGAGGCCGGGGGCTACTCCCCTCCCTCCATTGTCGAGTGCATTTACCACTTCTTCTATAGTATCCTCCTTATCGCAAACATATTTTGCATGCAACATTACGTTTCATTAACTTAGGCGGGACTCTCATTAATTTGAACATGGTTAATTGACCTCAAGCCATGTCACCGCTTATATACCAGCTTACATATAATTCGTTGCATATACTTCATATGCAAACTACTTCTTCATTATCTTATAGGCTATGCTCTTGATATTTGACTATAAAAATACCTTGTATTAACTTCGGTGGGGCACTCATTAATTATCATACCAGACAATAGAATACATACATTCTATATGTATTCGTAATTCAATCAAACGTATATAGTAAGGCAATCAGAACGACGGATTCATATTAATTTATCATGCTCACTGTGTCCAATTGCGGTATGTTACGTAAGAGACGTATTCAAACGACCTTTATTGAATCAGACGGGAAAATACTTTCTGCACTTTATATTGAATTTTGAATAATTGAAGCTACATTTTGGAAGATTTATTGGAATTAAAATACTTAAAAATTGGCCCTCCCATTTATCCAATGTTTATTAGAGAGACTGGGGAGTTATAACGCATGAGAAATAAATGGTAGATGCACAGGTCCCAATGCGAACGTGAATTAGCTGACGTAATTGACTCCATAGCGCTCCGTATGTCAACCATTTCGTGATTGATTACTTTTAATTACTTTAAACTGGCCCCAGACGATTTCATGAGCCCATGAAACGATCGAGATTAAGAAGTTTGATGCGACACAAAATACGGGAGAGGGAATGATGAGATTCAGAATGATAAACTAAATGTTATTTATCATTTGTGAGGAACTACAGAGCGAGAGAGAAAGTGAAGATGAGATAAACTGACTTAGCAACGTACAAGATGTGTGCTTGACAGAATGACAATGAGCTGCAAGGTTTCCTGATTTGAAATAATGAGAGAAAAAAACACATTTTAACTGGTATTTTGGGGCGATGTTCCTTTTAAATCGTAAGTGGGTCAGAACAAAATGATGGGGCAGCTAGAATACACAGTTTTAACAAATTTACTGAACCAAAATTAATTCTCTCTTTGGAGAATATATCGTTTACACCATAATATACCGCTCTAAATCGATCGATTGAGAAAAAGATGAATTTTAATGATACTTAATATTAAAGTTGACGGTTTTTTTCTCCCTCGTTAAACCCTAAGTAGTTAAGATACTGAGAGATATGTGGTGAGAAACAAAACCTTTGAGAAAAAATAGTTCGCCCATCATAACGAAAGGTAGAGGTAGAGTGGTCGACAATAACTTGTATTTGCATGGTTTCCTTTTCCCTTTGGGGTTTATGTGACAGAAACCCATCTTCTCGTCGATCTCGAGCGCTCCGAATCGATCGATTGAGAACAAGATGACAGTTTATATAATTAAGTCTTTACTAAAATGTATGGTAAAGATGCCGAAAGATATAAACAGACTGAAGAAAATTAGCTTGCCAATCATAACGACATAATATAAGGGAAGAGCGATCAACTATACATGTTATTTGCTGGTTTTCCTTATCTATTGGAGTATATGTTTCGGATACCTGTGTGCTGGTCTCGAACGCTCCAAATCGATCGATTGAGAACAAGCTGATATTTTATATTGTTTTAGCTCTTATTAAAATGTAGCAAAAAGGTACTAGTGTATAAAATAAAACTTAGGAATTTTGTTTTGCCCATTATAACGAACAGATTGTTTATGTTACTGATATCTATCTTTTAGTCTCGAGCGCTCTAAATCGATTGATTGAGAACAAGCTTAAAATGTTCTATCGTTTAGCCGTTTTAAAAATGTAGCAACGATACTGAATAATGTAAACAGACTGATGAAACAGAAGGGAGAAGAGTGGTCGAGTATCAATTTTATTTGTCGGGTTCCATTCTTCTTTACATAGTTTAAGTTATAGATACTTATCTTACAGCCTCAAGCGCTCCTCAATCGATCGATTGTAAGCAAGCTGCAGTCTATTCTCGTTTTTAGCCCTTAGTGAAAGATACTGAAAGAACGATACACTGAAGGAACAATCAGAACAATATCTGATTACAATTGTAAGTGTGATAGAAAAAATAAGGGGAAAATAATATGACAACGAAACGTTTTTATTTAAAAATAAGTCGTTTTGCCAAGTCTTCCTTCCCTCTTCAGGGAATTATTATACAGACACATTTTCGTGTCTCGAACACTTTTATCGATCGATAGAGAACGAGTTTCTCTTGGGTATCTTTAAACATTTTTAAAATGTAGCAAAATGTGTGAAAGTGTGTCAGAACAAATGTCGGGGCACAAGATATACATCTGATAATGGACGACGATGTATTTTTTATTTTAAAATACGTCGTTTCGCCAAGGCTACCTTCCTCCCTCGGGATTATATCACGCACACAGTTTCGAGTCTCTCTCTCGATACTGCTCTGAATCGATCGATTAACTGAAGTTTTCTTCCGTTTAGCCTTAAGTGAAACTGGCAGTAAAGATACTGACAGGTGTAAACAACGGACACAAAGTATAACAAAGTTTACCCACGAGAACGGCAAATGGACGTATCTTAGAAAAGAGGTGGAGAATAATTTATATTTGCCGAGTTTCCCTTCTTTATTGGGGTTTATATCGCGGAGACCATTGTCTCGAGTGATTATTATCGATCAATTAAAGATAAGTTGAAGTTTGCTCTTGGTTATAGCCCCTAGCAGTATTTAAGTTGTAAATAATCTTCATTGTAATGTGTGCTTCCTTTACCCGTCGGGCATGTCAGGTTTGGTGTCTCAGAGTCTATATTCTGGACTCGAGCGTTTGTTATCGATTAACCGAGGACAAGCGGAAGTTTTGCCTCGTGTTGTTCTTGCTGTATTTAAGTTGTAAAGAATCTTTAAGAGTGGTTGACAATCATGACATAATTTATGTTTCCTTCTCCCGTAGGCATTTGGTGTCTCAGATACTATAGGTACTTTAGATAGTCTCGAGCGTTTGTTACAGATCGATTGCGAGTAAGCTAAATGCAGGGGCCGCGGAACGGGGGGGGGGGGGGGGGGTGGGGGCTGGGGCTGTAGCCCCCCCCCCCCCACACTTTTTGGCTTAAAACAATAAAATACATAAGGATAAAATAATAATTATTATAACAATTAAAATGTGGTCTGCCCCCGCCCCCCCCCCCCCCCCCACCCCCCCCCCCCACTTTCAAAACCTTTCCGCGGCCCCTGAAATGTTTCTTCCGTTTGTAGTCCCTAGCAGTATTTAAGTTGTAAATAATCAATTATTTTTTATTCTCGCTTTGGGAACTGGTGTCTCAGATATATAGTCTCGAGCGTTTGTTATCGATCGATTGTGGACAAGTTTGAGTTTTTCTCTCGTTTATCCCCTAGAATCGAAAAGAGCAGTCGACACTAAGACTAACATGACTAATGTATGTCCCATTCTGCCTCGGGGTTCGGTATCTCTAGTCTCGAGCGTTTGTTATCGATTGATTCAGATTGAAAGAGCTGAAGTTTTCGCTTGTTTTCGATTGTGGACAATTTTAAAATTTCTCTCGTTTATCCCCTAGAATCTAAAAGAGTGGTCGACACTTTAACATGACTAATGTATGTCCCATTCTAACTGGGGGTTTAGTATCTCTAGTCTCGAGCGTTATGACTAATGTATGTTCCATTCTGCCTTTGGGGTTCGGTATCACTATATACATGTAGTCTTGAGCGTTTGTTATCGATTGCTTCAGATTTAAGTAGCTGAAGTTTTCGCCCAAGGTGAATACGGACTCAGAGGGGATCCAAGAGGGGCTTCGAGAACTGATATAATTCTAGATAACGTATACATAATGGAATATTGTATTGAACCGTTTGATCCACTAAATACAGTTAAATAGTTATTGTATACAGTTATACAGTTATTGTATTCGTATAACCAATAGAATCATTAAAACAGCTAGTTTGGTTTTTCAAATTTCTCTTCCGTTATAAAGATATGTATGATCGAAGTGTTCAGATGTTTAACTATTTAATGGATAGTTCAAACTGTGTTCAAAGTCAGTGCAATAAAGTAAGCAAATATCACTTTGCATTCTCGATCATTACTCGACCATATAACATGAAAATGTAACGTGAAATGTTCTCACATTACTCAGTGGACGTATCAGATCACAAAAATTCACATTTTATTAATCATTCATCACTTGTTGCACTTGTCAACAAATTTGCTAGATCCCCAAGGCCGAAGGTGAAGGCCTCGTGTAGCTGATATATTTTGTTTTAGCAGCTATATAGTTGCATGTTGAGTGCTCATCAATAACCTTAATCGCTAGTCGGGAATTACCTGTTCCAGCCCCTCGCTTCTCTCACGTGGTTGAATGACACATAGCGCGAGGGCCCTGACATAAGGCTACCCTTTAAGACATAGATGCCCCTCCAAAGGGGGTAAACCCATCAGATTCAAGGATGCGTATACTATCAAGGGAGACAGCAGGTACATTAGAGTCAAATATGCCGAAAGGGAAACACGTTGGCGAGTTTCATCGCGTCCACACGCTACTCGACTCTCGGATGTATAACTCCATGTACACGTCTGGTAAGTTTACTCACACAAATCCTCCCCAGTTGCTTACCCTTCTGGTAGACAACGTGTTGCGGTAAGCATAAACTTTAGTCAACATTCAATATCAATATTGATTAGCATTTTTAACACGATAATGTAATTAATTTTGTCATTATTATACATTTGTGGAGATATGCTACATAAATCCCTTTTGAGTTCACGAGGAGTGCATTCGTTAAGCCAGATTAAGATGGAATCAACACTACAATCTTATCAGAAAACCCCACGCATGCAGCAAATAATAATATATACATCATTCGCGATAAAGCCTACAATCATCAACACAAATCTTCCATGATTCAAATAAAGGCTGATGTAACGAAAAATAATAGGAAAAAGAACTTGCGTAATTAAAAACTTCTTTTTCATAGGTGGCAAATAATGCAGATACTATAGAATATAGTGAAACAGAAATTACTACCCATGAGGATAAAATAAAGCAAAGCTAAGAAAATAAAAGAATACAATAGAATATGATAGAATATAAAATAAAATAAAATAAAATAAAATAAAATAAAATAAAATAAAAGCGAAAAGAGAAGAAACGAAACGAAACGAAAAGAAAAATAAAGAAAGGAAAGGAAAAGAAAAGAAATGAAATAAAAGAAATGCATAAAAACTACAATAAAAGACAAAGAAGAAATGTGAAGACTCAGAATAGAAGAAAAAACAAAAAGAGAAAAGTGAAGAGAATAGAAGAAAAGAAAACGAAAACATGAAATAGTTAGCTACAAAATAAAAGTATCTAAAAAGGAGAAGAAGATGAAAACAGCAATAACAAAATAACAAAATGAAACAGCCACAGGGGAAACTGACCAGATACAAATTAAATAAATCAATTGACGAGCAAAAAAACAAAAAAAAACAATATCAATAGATACAAATCCAGGCAAGAACAAATGTGAAAAGCTAAAAAAAAATATTAAAAAAACAGAGTAAGATAAAACAAAATATAACGTAGATCATAAGAAAACAGAGAACGGGCCCTGGATTCCAATGATCAACCAAGGCCTGTTTGGGATGCTAATTTCGCAATCAAAATGTCATATATATCTCTTGGGTCCTCTAGCTGTATTTTACAAAACAGACACCCGGGGCTCATAGATTATACATGTAAATGCTATTGGCAACATGGGAGCGGAATAGAAGGACTCTTTATATTTTCGATATAACCAATAATTTACTCGCACCACGCCAGAATATGATGGGTTTTACTGCATGTATGTATGTATGTATGTATGTATGTATACATGTATGTATGTATGTTTGTTTAATAGTTTGTTTGTTTGGAATCATGGTTGACGGTATTGTCGTGGGTTAGTTGCTTACTTCTTTTTTTTAGTAGTAATGTGCTAATAAGGATCCGCTGCCTGTTTAGTGCATGGCTGGAATGCTCCCTAAGGAGTGGAAAACGTGCACTGTGTGTGCTGGGTTGGTTGTAGAATGCATCCCATAACCGGGGTAATAATATCATTGAAAAGCGCTTAGAGATAATTATCAATCGTGATAGGTGCTATATTAATCGAGTATATTATTATTATTATCAAATAAACTGAAGTTAAAGATTATCGTACATGGGGACTAAAGCCCGGCGCAGACAGAGCCGACTCTACCCGATCCGACTGGTTTTCAGTCGGATCGGCGCAATTTTCAGTGCCTCGCGACACACATTTTGCCAGTCGAGAGACAGTCGGATGCATGTCGGGGCCGATTCAACACGATGAATCGTATCCGACCGACCGGGCCCAACTCTAGCCTGATTGAAACTGTCCAGTCGGATCGGGTCGAGTCGGCTCTGTCTGCAGAGGGCATAAGAGGCCGGTCCGATTCTGCCCGAAAATTCACAATTAGGCTAGATAGAGCACACTGCATAACACTGAGCCAGTGGGTATTTCGCACCGTGCGCAAGGCGTTCGCAAGATGGCACCGCGCGTCTGATTTACGAATCAGATCAGGGGGGCATTGCATAAAACTCAAAACGCAAAGTTGCGTTTGATTTTCGACGCAAGTCACCCAAAATCAAACGCAACTTTGCGTTTAAACGCAACTCTGTTGCATAAAGACTTGAGCTTGAAATCAAACGCAACTTTGCGTTTGATATAAAACGCAAGTCAAATTATGATATGGATCAGAAGTTGCGTTTGATCCGGATGTTTATGCAACGGTCAATTGCGATCAAACGCAAGTTGCGTTTGATTTTGCGTTCGATCAAACGCAAACTCAAACGCAACTTTGAGTTTTATGCAACGCCCCCCAGTGCATCTTGAAAAGCATGCAATATGCAGTGGAGAAATTGATCATCTCACATATCACACCACGTGACAGCTGTCAGACTTCGTAAAGCTCAGCTAGTCTCTCTATCGTTCTGTTAGGTATGTTTGACACCGTTTTTTTTCCCTCCGTCATCCGATGTTGTTTTGTGAAATACTAATTTCACGAAAACTTTTTTTCGGGTATATGTTTGACACAGTTTTGTTTTCACCCGCTGTTGTTTTGCGAAATACTAATTTCACGAAAACTTTATTTTGGGTATATGTTTGATACAGTTTTGTTTTCATCCGCTGTTGTTTTGCGAAATACTAATTTCACGAAAACTTTAGTTTCTTTTGGGTATGTTTGACACAGTTTTGTTTTCATCCGCTGTTGTTTTGCGAAATACGAATTTCACGAAAACTTTATTTCGAGTATGTTTAACACAGTTTTGTTTTCATCCGCTGTTGTTTTGCGAAAGACCAATTTCACGAAAACTTTCTTTTGGGTATGTTTGACACGGTTTTCTTTTCATCCGCTGTTGTTTTGCGAAATAATAATTTCACAAAAACTGAGAACAAACTGATAAACAAAGAAAAATACGAGAAAAACGGGAGTTATTCGACGTATAGTGTAACACGATAACGGTAACATTCTCCCTCAGGCACCTCTCATGTCTAGGAGGGACATGATTATACTGATTAGTTTGATTTTCATAGCGAATAGTTTCCCTTCAAACTTATACACGGATTGTGTTTTCAATTAATACTTTTATATGCGAATTTCGAATATAGCCATGATAACGAAAACTGGATATAGGGAAAAGGGGAACGTTGTAGCCTAAAAGGGATAATGGTAACGTTTTATCTGCCATTTATGAAGCGCGTCGTTATTAATATACCACTCGAGTCTTTTAGGGGAAATAATTGTCCCTAAATACAAAATCATGGCTTTTGTATTTCACTTGTTATTTCGCGATATTCTAATTTCACAAAAATTGAATTTGAGAAAATAATAGAATGTTGAGTATAGGGTAAAAACGATAATGGTAACATTCGATTTGAGGAATCAACAAGAAGTTAGTGATTATTATACAAATGATGCACAGACCTGAGTGGATCGGTAATAATTGGATGCACGAGTTTAACTTTGGAATGGTTTAAACCCACGAGCGCAGCGAGTGGGTTTTAGGTCATTTCCAAAGTTAAAAGAGTGCAGACAATTCTTACCGATTCACGAAATATGCCTGTGCAGCATTTGTTTTATAAAATGGGCGCAAAAAAATGCGAAAATCAAACTAAAGTGAGCCATGCATTAGTAAAATGCATCAGTAAAATGCATTAGTAAAAACTTGTACACGCTAATTGACCAATCATAATGCAGGGATGGTTCTACCCATTTGATACAATACATTACTCGAGTTTTTAGGGGTAATCAATTTCCCTATAAAGTAGCAAAAACACGATTTTTTGGTTCTTGTTTTATTTCTATGCTAAACACTTATTACACAAAACAACGCACAGGAAAACAGTATAAGTTTTGCTATAAGCTTTATATAGCTAACGTGATCAAATGCTAATTGGGGCAAGTGTACGGAATGGCACAATTATCATACATTACTCGAGTTTTTAGACTAAATATAGAATTTTCACTAAAGACAAAACAGTCTCGTTATGGTTTTGGGAAATTCCTATTTTACATTAACAGCATTGGAACAAGAAAAAAAACACATAAGTGTTACTGGTTAAAAACGGTAAACACAATTATCATACATTAATCGAGTTTCTAAGGTGAACAATTTTCAATCGAGACAAAAACATATATTTTTTTCCACTGTCCTAATTGTTTTGCGAAATTCAAATTTCACAATAACAACGTGGGTATAAGAGAAAAAAGAAAAAAGAAGTTTTATCGGCTATAAAAGGTAAAGCACTTCTTGAGGCTAGTCAATCGGGAAGGACACAGTAATAATGTGTTACTCCAGTTTTTAGGGTGAAGCTTTTTATTCCTTAAAAAAAAACACACACACACACATTAATGTAAAGCTTTAGAGACAATTTCCAAATACTCAACTAATATCTAGTGTTGTTTGTGTTTACTCTATGTGAATGCTGATAGGGGGATGGGGCTGGTTAACATGCACATTACTCGCTTTATTTTTCTAGGGGTAATTAAAGGGATATTTGAGTTTTGGTAGAGAGGGCGCTACACAAAATAATTTTTTGTGAGATAATGAAATCTGAGTGTTAAATTTGAAAGAGCATACAATTTGTAATGGCAGAATAAACTTTATTTGATCAAAATCGGTTCAGAAACGGCTGAAATATCCATAAACATAACCATTTGTAATAAATGTGGGGCCCCACAAGTATTCGATAATTTTGAATCAGCCGTTAAAATTCGTTTTAAAATGCTTCCTCTTTTCAAAATTTTTAAAAAGAGGTTTTTAGATAGTTGTTGATTATCTCTCTATCTAATCACTATTTCAACAAAACATCACATGCACAATATTTTATTTAAAATGGATTAAACAAATGCGTTTTTTGAAAGCGCCCTCATTAGTTTAAACAGCTCTTTTTGAATGATAGGGGCTTTTTTACTTAGTCGTTTGTAATGTTTGTATTTCTTTTGAGCATGGTGGAGTTATAATTATTAGTTTGTAATGTAATGGTGCAGGTTTTGGTTACTAAAATTCAGTTTTACTAAAAATTTACTCTCTCTACCAGAACTCAACTATCCCTTTAAGTATTGAAAAACCAAAGTTTTTTGTCACCCCTTGGCTAGGAGAGAGGAAGTTTGGGAGGTATAATACCAGTGTTAGAAAAACAGCAGAAAACAATACACACAACGTATATAAAGTTGTGATATAACTGATATAAAAATACTTAATACCCTGGCACGTAGAAACACTTAAGGGCAGACGGTGATAAATCATTTTCAGGAGATTAGGACTTTTTTTTAAACAGACCCTTTTTAAAGAGAGAAAGTACTTTGAGGGAGAAGGAGCAACAAAATATACATGTATACTATAAAAAAGAAATGCCAAGATGTTGGATTGAATACTAACAACAAATTGTAATGAGCATGAATCTTTAACTAATGCTAACAGTTTTTACCTAAAGGACTGTAATCATAGATTGATTTCAGATCATAGTGCTTTTTAGATTTTCAGAGGAAATGCTTCGAGAAATATTGACAAAAACGACCGAAATGACGTGAGTTCAAAGCCAAGGGAATGGGCAATTATAGTAATAAAAATACATTTATATGCATTCTGTACCTAGTTTTACAAAATACAACGTTCTAATAACTTTTATTTATTTTTTAGGGGGGTGAATATATATGAACGCTGAAGGACTGGGAAACCAATGACACATACCATTGTGTAATATATATTTTTCATACAAACATGCTAAATTTGATAATGATATTTCCAGACTAAGAATACATATAAAAAATTTGTTTCTTAATGGAATTTTACGAAGTAGTATTTTGAGATTTCTTCTATGATTATCCTTGGTTTAATAATAGGCCTTATCTATAGACAATGGTTTAGAAACAGAAGCAGTTCGATGTTCTTTTTGTCACTATTATTTCCTTCTTCATTGAGCCTATATTAGGCCAAAAAAAACAATTGTTGGATTGGAGTAACGGGCAACTAAAAATTAGGGTAGGAGGTAGGTTTTTTTTTTCCTTTTTCTTTTTTTCTTTCAGGATTCGCACAAATACACAAAAACACACATATAACACACACATAACACATATCGTAATTGGAAGAAAAAAAATTTAAAAAAAATTAATAAAATTTTTTTTTTTACAAAAAAACAAAAAAATCAGAAAAAACCTTTAGGGTCGACGGTATTTTTAGGGTCGGGCGGGTTACGCCAATCCAACAATTTATTTTTCATGGCCTTAGGGGACTTTTTTCAGAAGAACATGAATGCATTTTAGTCTATTTTTAGAGTACGTTTTTTAGACGAAATAATTTGAGAAGATAACACAAAATATTAAGAAAGGGTGAGGACAAGTAAAGGAGGCACAATGATGATAAACGCCATCTTGGTGCCAATCTGTTTTCATGAAAACCAAACCAGTGTTTAACTCGGATACAAGTTTATGCTCCTTATATACACTCTTAGAAATATTGGGTAAAGCTTGGATACATAAGTGCCCTCATTGATGGGTAAACCAAAACTGGGCATTTCTATGCCCAACTGCATAATATTTTGTCCAATTATTGCTCATTCTTACCTAATTACTGTTCATTTTGGGTAAGAATGAGCAATAATTGGACAAAATATTATGCAGTTGGGCATAGAAATGCCCAGTTTTGGTTTACCCATCAATGAGGGCACTTATGTATCCAAGCTTTACCCAATATTTCTAAGAGTGTAGTTTTATCAATCACCGTTAACGTAATTAAATATTTGATCATCATGTTTTATAAATGGACTGACACGAAAACGAAAACAACAAATCTTTAACAAGAAATCCAAGGTTACAGCGACGGTAAATTGATTATTACGCGCTCGTAAAAGCCATTAATTTCTGATACTGCATTGCATGCATGTATAGGAAATTAATTCAATTATAAAATCCACAATGTGATAGAACATTACAACACAGTGGCGTGGCAACGTGTGCATTGTGTGTGTGTGTGGGGGGGGGGGGGGGGGGGGGGCGGGGGTGGCAAGGGTGCACATGACCCCAATTATTTGACCAACAATACATAATACACGTCTAAATGAAACAATAATGTTAATGTTCAATGTGGGCTTTAAATTGATGGATCTGATATTTTCTTATGCATGCATCATGGACGTAAGGTAATAGGATACGTGCACAAAATGCGACATGACAGGCGTTTAAAGGTGAAACGGGGTGAAACGGGTTCGTAAATCAGACGCGTGGTGCCATATTGCGAACTCATTGTGCACGTTGCGAAATGCACACTGGTTCAGCAGTCAGTGTTATGTGGTGCGCACAGACTAGCCGAGTTACAAATGGTCGGACCCTCCTTTAATCTCCACCTATTACAATCTCGAAAATGATATTGAAGAGCGTAATAGAATGGCAACGTACTTTTGGTCCCACATTAATATGACATGTTTGATGGATGCATCGGTGATAACAAATCCTCTGTATAACAATGAACTTCAGTGAAAGGACAATGTACAACATGACATGATGTTACATCAAATTCCAAGTATAGTTACGGCGATAATTTACGTCATCCATTTTATAGTGAAAATACACAGACATCTAATCCGTTATGTTTGTTTTATACTTCTATATTAATAGGGAGGTCATGTACTTTCGCTCATGTACATTGATGAATGGTTCAAAGATAACCTCGTGTACACATACCCACCTGTCTTTCGTATTGTATGGCGAGCAATTTGTCTCAATTAACTTCTTTCTCAAAATAATGCATGTACGAATCGATGTTAGCAAAATACTCTGTTCAGTTCTTGTAACAACGAACAATGCTGGGTGAAAAAAAACAACAACGTCGTGTTAAACTTTGAACGCACTGTTCTTGTAACATTTAATTTGTCAAATAATATTGATCATTTAATATGTAAATTTGTATTGGACAGCGTTGTAAATTGAAAGCATTGCTTTTAATCAGTACCCTCCAATTCCAGCTATCAATACTACCAACAATTATTCAGTGTAATCATGCAGTGCAATAAATGTAAAATGTCAATAGATAGTGTACTAACAATAGTTTAGAACGAAGTTCTGTTTGACACTGAATGCACGCCATACGTCTCTGATTGAAACGAACGCAGGAACATCATAATGATGATTGAAACATTATCGGTAGTTCCGGAGCGAATGATTAACCTTAAAGGGATCTAGTAACATGTCCAAATCCTCAAAATACAGTTTGAATTCAAGAGGTTCCCTCATACCATTTTGTATTCGTAGTAACAATTTAAGCATGTGACAGGATTCGGTTTTTCGAATTTCCATTTCGGTAAAAATATATTTACGATTGAAGTGTTCAGATATTAAACTATCCAATTGATAGCCTTAACCGTGTACTAAGTCAGTGTAATGAGTTAGTGAATATCACTTTGCATTTTTGCTTATTACTCGACCATATAACGTCCATTTAACTTGAATTTTTTACAAAATACCCAGTTGACATATCAGATAACAAGTATATACATTATATCAACCATTCACTACATTTTGCACATGTCAACAAAGTTTACTAGATCACTTTAAGACGTATATTTGTCCCATCATGTAGGAAAATAATACATATTGAGATTTAAGCCCCCATCACAAGAGCGAGTCATCGAATCATCGCAGAAAGGTTTGGTGACTGTTCAACTCTAAAGTAGTACGTCCAGTTGAATGGATTTAATTTTTAATGAACTTTTCTGTTATGAATCAAACTGTACATCATCGCATTTCTCAGCTCTCCATCATTTTAATGTATTTTTTTGTCTTGTTCTCTCATTTTGCAGATTGCCTGATTTTCACCGAGTATGTCGAGCGTGCCTCGCATCACACCTCGACACCCCGTCAGAGAGAAACGTGACATCGCGATAGGATTCTGGTATCAGTGCGGATGATGTGCCTTCCACGTCCCCCCTCGCGTTGTCACGGTTATCTTGTTAAAGGTGCATTCATGATTTTGTATCCATCGATGTGGATGTTTACACGTTGTCGTAACGTTGGACAACCAATTTTGATAACATTTTCCACAAGGGTTGTTGTTTTAAAATTATATTTTGTTATCGTTTGCCTCAATTTACATATTCGCTTTCCATCATTTTCCATTACATTCGCTTTTTTGTTTTCTTTTTTGCTGATCGCCTGACTCTCACCGAGTATGTCGAGCGTGCCTCGCATCACACCTTGACACCCTGTTAGAGAGAGACGTGACGTTTCGGCGGGATTGTGGATCAGTGCGGGTGATATGAGTCTACTCCCGTCGTCACGGTCACTTTTAAAGGTGCATTCATGGTTTTGTACCAATTATTGGTGTGGCGTCACACATTGACAGCCTGTCTAAGAGAAACGTGACATTGCGACGGGATTGTGGATCAGTGCGGGTGATGTGACTCCTCCCGTTGTCACGGTCACATTTAAAGGTGCATTCATGGTTTTGTACTAAGTATTGGTGTGGCGTCACACATTGACAGCCTGTCTAAGAGAAAAGTGACATTGCGCCGGGATTGTGGATCAGTGCGGGCAATGAGACTTGGACCACATCACCCTCCCGTTTGTCACGGTTCTCTTCAAATGCGCATCCAAACTTTTGTACTAGTCGATTTGATTTCAATGAATACATCTGTAATGTCTCTAAGATTGTACAGACATCATGCCCCATCGCAATCATATACTCATCTCACGACTGATCTCCGTTTCCTGAAATCTTGTTTCACTTCAGCGCCTCTATGATTACGAATATCAATTTTACACATTGGCCGATTGAATTTTGATTTAACGTGCAAAATGTAAAATTGCAGCTCTATGGAAATAATTGAAGAATATAATTATGATAATGCATGGCCAATGGGCTTGAAACCTGCCCAGTCTGATTGCCCAATTCGTTTATGTAACAATCATCATTGGCTCTGTTCTCATCGATGTCAATATACTGGAATGACATACAATTCAAACATGTCAAAGGAGTGTATCTGACAACACAAAATAGATCTTCCTTATGCTCCAAACGTGAAGGTTGATCCATGCATATCTAGAGATCAGTGGAACTAAGGCCTAGTCATGCGTCATGGTCAAGCTCTCGCCCCAATAATTAAAGATCAGCATACTCATGACAGTCGGCACTGAGTAATACAGACATTCGCTTCGTGGTGAACCACCTATATAAGCATGATTTATTTATCTAGGGACGCCAAGCACCACTTCTCACATCCCTTTCGTTACGCTCTAAGGCACCCTGATATAAAACATCCCCTTGAATCAGCCCATCGCAATCAGACACCTTTCTCATGACTGCTTCATCGAGTGAAATCATTCGAATCTTTTCTACTTCACCTAACCCATCCGTCCTTGAGAAAAGCATTATTATAATATATCAAGATATTTGATAAAAGGGCTGGCTACTCTCTGATCTTAGACGTGTGATATTGCACCTTGGCAACCGAGCAACCTTTACGACACGCGTTAAAGATTGCCAAGCGTGTGGATGGTACATAACGGATAGCCATTTAAAGATTATAGTACTATTTTTAATGAACACACTGCATAACACTAATAATATCCACTTTTTATATAGCGCCTATCACGATTGATAATCATCTCTAAGCGCTTTACAATTTTATTATTACCCCGGTCATAGGATACAATGCAAACCAGCACACATTGTGTGCACCATCTACACTCCCTGGGGAGTATTCCTTCCAAGCGCTCAGTGGGCTCAAGAAGATCGTTCACATAAAGGCTTTCACCTCCTACCGGTCCCCATTTATACACCTGGGTAGAGAGCAGCAATAGTGGATAAATTGTCTTGCTGAAGGACAAACGCGGTGGGCAGGGTTCGAACGCGGGATCTCATGATCGGAAAGCGCGCGCTCTACCAATCTTGCCACACCACATCCACTAAACCAGATGTGTATTTCGCACCGTGTGCAAGACGTTCGCAAGATCCCACGAAAATATTACCGCACTTCTGATTGACGTCGAATCAAAACTACCTTTAAGTTCTCAAACCAGACATCGTATAACATCATAGACTTCAGCCCATCACGGACAGCCACACGTTTTTCCTACCATCTTCTTTCGAGGGATATACATTAAAATCATTCCTATAAACATGATACATGTCTACTATTATCATGATTATTGTTTTTTCTCCACAAAAAACGCGCCCTCTACTTAAAACTCTGTTATATTCATAATCTCTTATATCCATGGAATCCTGCTTATCTAGGTTATCCATACTGTAGTACTATTGGGACATCTACCGCATACTAAATTGATATGATTGTGGGATACGCTAAAGATTCCTAGAGAGGTCAGCCATACCACGACATCATAAGCATCAGTCTATCGTTATCACATGCCTCATGATTGTTATGCTGGTGCATATTTCAAACGTATCTGGTCGAAACTCTTATCTGCCTTGATATGCTTTTTCGTGAAATAAGTTTAGACTAAACCTCGCGTGCTCTCCGCTTGTTGTGAATGTAAATGTACCTAGGGTTAGGGTTAGGGCCTTGTCATTGGCCATGAATCCATAGTAAGGACAACACGCACGACTTCACACATCCCTTTCGTTACGCTCTATGAATCCTTTGATAGAAAACATCCTCTTGAGTCAAACCCATCACAATCATGCCCCCTATCTCATGATTGCTTATCGAGTGAAATAGTTATTATCCATTCTGCATCAGCATCACTTCTGGACCGTCAATTTTTACAAAAACATACGATTCCTTTTGCTTGGTTCTCCCTAGGCTTGTAGTAATGCAGTTATATATCTTGACAACCGATGCCAGGGACATCACGCATCACTTAACCAACCGCTAATTGGTTTCGCTCTAGAGAGGCAAGCCATAATCTATATAGCATCATGAACACCAACAATGTTAAAGGGGTAGTTTAGTTTTGGTAGAGAGGGCATTGCAATTTTTGTGAGGTAATGAAAAACTGAGTGTCGAATTTGAGAGAATATGCAATTTTAATGGCAGATTAAACTTTATTTGGTCAAAATCGACCTAGAAACTGCTGAAATATCAATAAATATATCTGATCTTATAATTATTTGGGGCCCAAATAATTAGATGATTTTTTCAAAAAATTTAAAAAATGCTTACACTTTTTCAAAAATTTTCAAAAGCGTTTTTTAAATAGTTGTTGATGATCTCTCTATTTAATCATTATTTCAATAAAACATCACATGCATAATTTTGTATGAAAAATGGTTGAAACCAATGCCTTTTTAGAAAGCGCCCTCTTGTGTTTTAATGGCTCTTTTTGAACGATAACGGGCTTTTTACTTAGTCGTTTGTAATTTTGTATACCTTTCGAGCATGGTGGAGTTATAACTATTAGTTTATGTTACTGTCCAGGTTTGGTTACTAAAGTTCAGCCTTATCAAAACTGTACTACCCCGTTTCATTTGTCATACCCCCGGTGTCACTTTGTTTTAATTGCCAAGTTGTTAATGTATTTATAAATGTTTGTGTATGTTTTTATATTTGTATGCTATGATTGTAATGTAGACTTTGTAAATTCAACCTGATACAGGGCCACCTTGTAAAGCAGGCCTTTATGGCACTGAATGGGGATACCCTGTGTGTGTTTTTTTTATTTTTAAGAAGACTGAATAAATAATAAATACATAAATACCACCAGCCTAGCTCAGTAAGACATTTTTCTCATGATTGCTTTGCTAGTTAAACCATGCTTTCCGATCTGCTTCTGCACCCGTACTAGCCCTTGAAGAAAACATTATTCTAAAACATTACGAACTCCTTTTCTGGTCATACTCATCATAGTAATGTAATTTTACATATTTCCACCTAATGACAAGTACAACACGCATCACCTAACCACTTGAGAATTGGATATGTCATCTTATATTCCACATACTAATAATCTTGCTCTACGATTGGTCAAAAGTTAATCACGTGATGAAATATAGTTTCGCCCATCGTTACACTCTGTAGATATCTTGGGTAAAAGTGCGTTGCACTCGCTAGATAAAAAGTACTATCTACACTCCGCGGTTGCATTGAATTGAATACCAATAAGTGGCGCGATAACTCTATGCGCGGGAATTACAAATTTAATTGTATTGGTTGTGCATACGGTATACGTAGTACACTGCATACGCTATGCACTGTACATCGAGCATCGGAGGCGTCGATCAGCTGTTCGGAAAACACAATGCATTGGCGGGCGAGCATTGTTTATCAGCTGTTCGGAAAACACAATGCATTGGCGGGCGAGCATTGTTTGTGAACAATTGCATTGCATTGCGATCGACGCCCCTGTTGTAGTATCGTACATACACTGTTTACATGCTCGTTCTGTGTACTCTACTAAAATGTCGGCCACAAACATAAGGTTTGAGCTTTTGGATGAGGATGAAATGGACACGTTTTTACTGGAGAGTGAAAGTAAAAACACAAAGCGACAACTTAAGTTCAGCCTGAAAGTGTTCCAAGATTATTGCGATGCTGGAAGCATACATTTTGACCAACTGTCTGACATGGACTTGAAATCGCTAGACCAAGTGTTGGGGAGATTTTATGCTGGTGTGAAATCGCGAAATGGTGAGTCATACAGTAAGAAATCTCTACAAGCTTTGCGGTATGGTCTGCAGAGACATTTTTTGAATTTGCGAGACATAGACATTATCAAGGATACCAACTTTGCGAAATCTGGTCGAGTGTTCAAAACTGTTATTCGGAAACTCAAGGAAGAGGGGAAAGCCAATGTAAAACATCATATACCTGTCAGTGAGGCCGACATGAACACGATTCAAGACAGTCTAGACCAGGACTCTCCTTGTGGACTACAACGTAAAGTTTTTATCGACATTATGACCCATTTTGCGAACAGGGGTGAAGAAAATTTGCATGACATGAAGGCTGATGACTTCATTCTGAGTGAACAAAATGGTCGCCGTTATTTCCGCATGATCGACAAAGCTACAAAAAATCACCCTGACGACGACTTGAATAGCCAAGGAGGACGTATGTTCGAAATTCCTGGGAGTAATAGGTGCCCTGTTGCAACACTTCTGAAATACAAGTCTAAACTAAATCCAAAACTGCCATATCTGTGGCAAAAACCGAAAAAAGCTGCACAAGATGATGGACCATGGTATGACAATGTTCGAGTCGGAATTCACACTCTTGGAACTATGATGAAGACAATCAGCAATGAAGCAGGGTGCTCGACTAAATACACGAATCATTGCTTGAGAGCAATGTCGATCACCACACTTGATCATGCCGGATTTCCTTCAAGGGACATAATGTCTGTTTCAGGACATAGGTCTGAAACCAGCATTAAACATTATGCCCAAACGAGCGACCAACAAAAAATGAAGATGAGTGACACAATATCTTCAGCCCTTGGTCTTCAACTTCAAGAAGGACCGTCTGATCACGGACAGCTAGACCATCAAACTAGTAGGCCTAAGAGTCCTACTCAAACCCCAGGCCCATCAACACATGATGAGTTTGATGAGTTTGATGACTTCTTAGACATTTCAAATAGCCAGGTTGAGCGATTGCTATCAGCTCAAACGGGAAACTCTACGACTGTTTCGCATGAAAACAGAAATGTTCAGGTTCAAAAGTTAAACCAGAACCAAAACCGGAATACAACATTCCATTTCACCAATTGCAACGTTAATATTTATAACTAGACTGCATTTTTTCGTGTGTTGACTTTGAACTGTTTTTTGGAGTTGACATATTTTCGCGTTTTCACTTTTGGAGTTGACTTTTCACCCTGTGTTTTGGAGTTTACATATTTTCGCGTTTTCATTTCGCCGTTAACTTTGGAACTATATGGAATTTCAAGGAATAACATTGTCATTATTGGTAAGTAGATCAAACCTCGTAACAAAGTAACAGTAGACTATACTAATAAGTTTTCACTTTTGGAGTTGACTGTTCACCCTTTGAACTGTTGCCGTTGGAGTTTACATTTCGCCGTTAACTTTGGAACTATATGAAATTTCATGGAATAACATTGTCATTATTGGTAAGTAGATCAAACCTCGTAACAAAGTAACAGTAGACTATACTAATAAGTAATAGATCTAGAACTAGAAGAAGTCCGATGTGGAATATAAAGCAAATAATCACCTTTTGGTTTCAGGCGATGGCAAACTATCACGTCCTCGGCGATCTGGATGTAGCTATCTTTCCTCAGCTTCGCTTCGGAAAGATAGCTACATCCAGATCGCCTCGGACGGTAATTATTTGCTTAATATATTCATTGTCCGATCAGATTTTTGTTCTCATGATTTACTTATTTCATTAATCATTCTTGTCTGTTCTGCTTCAGCACTCTTATCGGTCTTTGATCAAAACATTTTTACCAAAACATACGAACTCCTTATCTGGCTTCTTTCTTATATTAATGTAATTTCATATTTGTTCAACCAATTTCAGGGGCATCGTGCATAGCTTAACCAATTGATAATTGGTTTTGCCCTAGAGAGAGACCAGTAATTACCCATAGCATCATGGACATCAACCTAGCTTTATCAGACATTTTTCTCATGATCGCTTCATCGGAGGAATGACTATTATCTGTTCCACTTCAGCACTCCTTCTGGGTTCTTGGGGAAAACATCTTTATACCAAAACGTACAAACTCATTTTCGGGCTACTCTATTTTATTAACGTACTTTTACATCTTTGTAACCAATGTCAAGGATCATAGCAAGATGAATATCAGCCTTGCCCAATTATACCTTTGTCTTATGATTGCTTCTATTTTTTCGTTAATAATCATTGTCTGTTCTGTTCTACTCCAGCTCCCATATCGGTTCCTGAGGAATTTAACATGTTATACCAACAATACTCGAATTACTTTTCTGGCTTCTCTCTTAGATTAAAGGTGCACCTGTAAAGTGTCTAACTACACAAACATTACTTTGAGCTTCCACATTTCTCTTCTACCGTGTTGTTTAGCTTATGGTAAGAGACGAATCAAAATAGGGTCAGATCTTTTCAAATGCCCCTTTAGTAGGAAGATATTTATCATTGAAAATCATTCAGTTCAAGAGCGTCTACAGACGGTCATAAACGTCATAAGCGTCATACTGTAATTAGTTGTAAAAGCTGACGCAGATTTTCGCTTTTTTAACCAGGAAAGCAGTGGTCTTTTTTAATGAAACTTTCACACATCATTCAAACATATCTGGTATATGATTTTGGTATAGGATTGAAGTCTCAAATATCATTTTGGGCAATATCTGACACTTTACAGGTGCACCTTTAATGTAATTTCACATCATTCTTTGCAAGCAATGTCAGGGGCAGCACACGCATCACCTGACAAATTGATAATTGGTTCCGCTCCAGAAGGCGAGACCAACCGCATCCCACAGCATCATGAACCCAGCTAAACTCTAGACGTTTTCCTCATGATTTTTTAGTTTGTTAAATCATTGTTATCTGTTCCACTCCAGTACTCTTGTCGGTCCTTGATAAATTAAACATGATATACCAACAATATACGAACTCCCTTTTCTGGCCTCTCTCTTAGATTAATGTAATTTCACATCGTTCTTTGCAAGCAATGTCAGGGGCAGCACGCATCACCTGACAAATTGTTAATCGGAAACGCTCCAGAAGGCGAGACCAACCGCATCCCACAGCATCATGAACCCAGCTAAACTCTAGACGTATTCTTCATGATTGCTTAGTTTGTTAAATCATTCATATATGTTCCACTCCAGTACTCTTGTCGGTCCTTGAGGAATCAAACATGTTATACCAACAATATACGAACTCCTTTGTCATGTTTGTCTGGCCTCTATCTTAGATTAGTGTAGTTTTACATTTTGATAACCTATGTCAGGGACAACACGCATCACCCAACAAATTGATAATTGGTTCCGCTTCGGAGGAACCAGCCGGATCCCAGAGCATCATCAACCCAGCTCAATCAGACTAAAACGTGCCTTCGCAGTTCTTCCATCGCATTGCATGATGGGACAGTAAGATAGTACGGAAGTTCGCTCAATGTTTTCGGCTAGTAGTTTTTTTTGTATAATCTCAATGCACTCAGCACTTCTGAGAATGTCGCCCGAAATTAATTGAATAAATTTGATAATGAATATCAACCTCGTGAATTTGCCAGTTCAAATAATACAAAGGGGACAATACCTTTCTAACATTTTTTTGTTTTAATATGATCGTTTCTGTCACATTTTTAATACAACAAACTAAATTTGGATGAACTGAAAAGGCACGTATCCCTCATTATTGCTTACCAGACATCAGTGACGTAGCTAGTATCAAACAAGGGGTGTGTAATATACGTGAAACTGGGGGTGGGGGATGGATGGGCTCTGATATAGATTATGAAAAAGGCATCTCCAAGTGCTCATAGGTTTTAGTGTCATGTTTAACTTTTCTCCAAGTGGGAGAAGAATCGTAAATTGGTTGCGCCTAATGCGTGCTTATATGCCACTAAGCATATTCTAATGAAACCAGTCGTATCTGTTTCGCTTCAGCGCCCAAGCTACCGCTGTATCGGTGAAAATTATCGTTAATATCAAAGCAAGTTCTTTTGGGATGAAACAGGATAATTCATATAGCTACTAACAAATCTCCACAAATTTTAGTGTGATGGTTATTACTCTAACGATTTAGTTACTAAAATTGTTCCTATATCCATAAACGTGATAAAAACACTCTGATTTAACAGATTATTACTATGAATAACATGTAATCCCGAATGGACGATTTTAATGATGTCTGTGAATGATAGATTCGGTCTTTAATTTCCCCGTGTCAACAGTAAAAATTCGATTGTCGATGTTTTCATATTCACTGCACCTTTCGTTTCTGGGAGTGACGCTGATTGTTTGTATTAGAATACGTTGCTTCACAAAATAACCAAAGCAATCTAGAACACAGTATTCTAACTGCAGAATAAACAATAATTAACTCTTAATTTGCTCAGAGCGAAGTCAAACACGTATTCATATATATGGATGAAGCCCGGATGAAGCAATGCTCAAGGGAATTAATGAAGCTACAGGCGTCAACCAAACGTCTTACTCTAATTGTCGTGTCTCTATTATTTGGACACAATTATGCGTTGGCTCCTTTCTTGTATCGTCAAAATAACGTTCTCATGACATTTACTTAGCCAATAATGTTACGACTTAACCTATTTTAAACTAAAAGATGGCAGAAATGTAATATCTTAATACATTGACTAAGCCACTTATATAAAGACATACCCAATTATCAGGCAGACAGATCACAAACGCGCATCGTAGTCGGTCTGCTCAATAGCTCATGATATTAAGTTTTAACCCCGGCATATTACCAAAAGATGAAATGAAGTTTATATCAGAACCCAATCACATGATTCATATTATAAAGACTTAACCTATATTACACTGAAAGTTAAAGTAGTATTTAGGGGAATTGTATTATAAAGTTTACTATAAAAATTACTATATCTGCCTCTATACTTTTTGGTGTGATAAATCGAAAAGCATTCGTGAACAATGGTGTATAAGCTGCTCAAATACAGTCAAACCTGTCTTAGTCGTCACCTGTCTATAGCAGCCAACCTGATTATAGTGGCCATCAAAATGATCCGCATCAGAGAAAAACAGTGTAATGGGACCTGTATATAGAGGTCATCTGTCTACAGTGGCCATCAAAATGATCCGCAGCAGAGAAAAACAGTATACATGTGTAATGGAACCTGTCTATAGAGGTCACCTGTCTTCAGTGGCCACTTTTCTTGTCTCCATTGAGTGGCCACTACACAGGTTTGACTGTACACCAATTGGTTCAATTGAAACGTTAAACAGATCGATAGTTCGGCTCATTTTCAATTAGGCAAAGAGACAACAGAATCATGAGCTGAATTTCCTCGGGAGCACGAATTGGGACAGCCGCGCACAATACATTAAACTGGTCAGACGACATAATACAATATAGAGTTATTAGTCCCACCTATCCGATTTCGTGTTACCGATATGTGGTCTCACTATACTACGAACTAGGTTAACATGATTAATAACATATCCCAAAACAGAGTAAGTGGGTTAGGATTATTATATGGAGCCTAACAACGTATTTATAAGCTTCTTTACATGATAATTCACTTTTAAGGGATCTAGTAACTTTGTTGACATGTCATGTGCAAAAAGTGATGAGTGGTCGGTACAATGTATCTGGTTGTTATCTGATATGTCCACTGGGTACTGTGTGAACATTTCAAGTTAAATGGACGTTATATGGCCGAGAAATTAGCAAAAATGCAAAGTGATATTCAAAACTCATTGCACTCACTTTGTACACGGTTTTGATGATCCAGTGGATAATTTAACCCTAGGTTATTGTTAATACAAATACAACAAGGTATGAGAGACCCGCTAAAATTCCAATTGGATTTTGAGGATTTGGACAATGTTACTAAATCCCTTTAAACTGGTCAAACGACATAATGCAATAACGAGTTATTAGCCCCACCAATCCGATTTCGTGTTACCGATATGTGGTCGCACTATATGTACTACGAACTAGGTTAACATGCTTAATAATATACCCCAAAACAGAAGAAGTGGGTTAGGCTTATTGTACTACAGAGCATAACAACGTATAAGCTTCTTTACATGATAATTCACTTTTAAAGGGATTTAGTCACTTTGTTGACATGTCATGTGCCAGAAGTGATGAATGGTTGATACAATGTATATTGTTGTTTTCTGATATGTCCAATGGGTGCTGTGTGAACATTTCAAGTTAAATGGGCGTTATATGGCCGAGTAATGAGCAAAAATGCAAAGTGATATTCACTAACTCATTGCACTCACTTTGTACACGGTTTAGACGATCCAGTGGATAATTTATCATCTGAACACTTCAATCGTAAATATCTTTTTAACGAAAGGGAAATTTGAAAAACCGAAACCTGTCAAATGCTTTTATTATTAATAAGAATACAACAAGGTATGAGGGAACCGCTAGAATTCCTATTGGATTTTGAGGATTTGGACAATGTTACTAAGTCCCTTTAAGAACATTAAAAGGATAGAGTAGAAAAGACTTTGATTTAAGAATGTTAACTACATTAGCATTAGACTCTGCATTTTTAGAGAAAGCTAGATAATCTTAGAGGCTTTAGTTTGTAAGAACATTACAATTTAACCCTGTAGTTTAGTGGAACTCGGGGCTTTAGTTTTCTCCACTTCTAAAGAGTTTAACCTAATTGTATTATGCCCACCCCCCCCCCCCCCAACCCCCAATGATTTGACAAAACCAATACAGAACATAAGGAGGAATATATGTAAAATAAACCCACCCCCCCAAAAAAAAAAAAAAATATATATATATATATAATAATAAGCCTGCAAATAAGGGTATAACCCGGTTTCTGACCAGAGAATTTCATGTTACCCGAGGTTTTCTAATCGATTGATTACATTTCAGCCATAGTTGGCAATTAAACAGTAGTCCAATTACAACTATACAATTATGACGTCAAATAACGGGATTTAAACCAGGGCTAAATTTGGGCTTATCTCAAGATTTCGCGCCATGAAGTCTAGTACATTCATATCTAACACAGATAATAAACCCATTGCCATTGTGCATAAGAAGATGAACCTCGTATATAGGAACATGCGAGTTAAACACGGTCATAATTCAGGGTGCACATCGCATACATACATGTATACAGTTACTAGCATGATCCGTCATGTCAGATATAAACATTAATTTTTCAAATGCTATGAATATTCCAGTAACCATACAAACCACACTGCGAACAACGGAATCATATTTTGCGTGCATATATTTCCATGCTACATGTGTATGGCCATAAAAGGAAACTATCACCATCACTTTCAAAAACCATTTTCAATCACACCCATCTTCGTCGAAAGATAATCCATCAGGAACATTTCCATTCTCTTAAAAATGACAGTAATGGATACAACTGTAAACATGTTATGTTAACAAAGTCCCTCCCAAATTGTGTTTGTCAAATAGTTGATACACGTATACAGAATATTCCCGTACGCAAACGGTTGGAGTTGTTTTCACTCGTTTCTCCTGTAAAGAGCTTCTACAGATGCAAGGCGCCATTTCTTACATTGTTTTTTAAAGCTATACAGTAGGAATGCAATAGCAGAGTCGTACACAAAACGTTCGTTTCTGAAAGCCTGATTTACATCACGTTTGTTTGTATAAAACAACATACAATTCTTAACACAACCGGAATTCGCTGGACACGTGACAAAAGACAATGTTTAAAAATTATATAAAACATAATATATGGAGGGAATGATTTGAAAATCGCAATGATGCTCAAGCTAAATGAATTGCATATATAATGTAAATAAACAAACACATTCACGCAACACTTCTCGGAAAATAGAAATACTTTCATATGAGTACCTCTTTAAACTTTCGTCATTTTAGACGCAGTTGAAAAGCCTTGAGGCGCTTGTCTTATTTCTACACGATCTAGGTCAACAGCTATTATGGTCCCGTGTTTTTCAGAATAACACAATAATAGAGAAAAATAGCGAGAACCAGTGTGTGACAATCTGTTAAATGGTATGCATAGCCATTTTCTATGCATTATCTTTGTATGTTATGGTACATACTCATTTTGTAATGATGATGGATTGATGGTGACGTTGGTGGTAAAGATGATGATAATAATGGTAATAATGCAATATGGTCATAATGCTGATGCTTACAGTGATGGAAATTATGATTCGTTTAAATTAGATAAAACAAACATTAGCACATTTAAAATAAAAGAAAATAAGTAAATAATTATGCAAAGTAAAGACAAACGGTTTGAAAGCCCATTTAAGGATCATGATGATGATCATAATGGTGATGGTGATGATGATGGTGATGATGATGATAATGATGGTGATGACGATAATGACGATGACCACCCAACAAGGGGTAATTTTGTTAATATCAAAAAAGTAAAGGTACACGTCTAGCTGTAAGAAAAATGTATCAAGCTTTAATCAAGATTAATACATAAATTAAAAAAATATAAATACAAAACATTGAATATTATTGTTCCTATCATTTGTCGTGTTTATAAATGTAAAATCATTTAAACAATAAATAATTCTAAGAACAATATTCTATAAGAACACGTTTTATGTTCATAAAAGAGAAACTTTGAACATGTATCACCATCATTAAACAGAATTCATTTTGATTGACATGAATATCGGTCAGAAAAATGTTAACCCGAATCACTCGGGATTATATATGGTCGTGACATTCTCGTAAAAAAAGTCGTTTTAATTAAAAGCATGTAAGAAGTAAGCCTCGCCTGATAACATATTTTAAAATCATATTCTAAAAAGCCAATTAACACATTTGTCGTATTCTCATGGGCATGTATTTTGAGCTTCGCTACGAACGAAAGGTGATTAGATTGGGATTTATTTCTCAAAATATCTACGTATAAATATATCTGGAGATTTTCTAAAGGTCTTATCAGCTTATTATGTTTCTATTCTTAACTGGGAGTAATGTTATATTATCAGCCGACCTAATGCATATCAATACCCAAGGATAAGCTGATTATCTTTTCACACATGCATGCAGTTGTCCCATTTGATATCAGTGTCTCATATGTAGATTAATCGTGTAATGATATATAGCGCACCTGCATTTCTACTCATGAACCTCGTGTGTACCCTTCGGGGGACCCCTGCAGGGGCCCCCCGCTTCACCCATCTTTCTGACAAGAACATCAATAACTTCCCTCGCTGGAAACGTTGAACACGAATGCTACTGTTCCCCTGACGAAGAAGTATGAACCACATTTAAAGGTTGCCATGTGTGATGTTCAAGTCCGTAGCCAGGATTTTTCAAGGGGGGGGGGGGGGGGGAGGGGGGCCGAGACCGAGACCACTGGTTGAGTCGTGTGTAAAGCCCGGCGCAGACAGAGCCGACTCGACCCGATCCGACTGGTTTTCCGCCTGATTAACTCAGTATCAGTATGCATTGCCTCATGACTACGGTTTTGCCAGTCAAGAGCCAGTCGGAGGTCATTCGAGGCCGATTCAACATGTTGAATCGGCTCCGACTGAGCGAAACTGACTATAGCCTGACTGAAAACCAGTCGGATCGGGTCGAGTCGGCTCTGTCTGCGCCGGGCTTAAGCAGGAGGGGTGTCTGCCGCCAACAATTTTCGAGGCCAAGGCCGAGATCAATGCTGGTTAGAGTTGTGTAAGCGGGGGAAGGGGGGGGGGGGGGGGGGGGGTTCGTCAAGAATTATGAATACACAGACCAACCACTTGTCTATTACGCACCGTGCGCAGGGTGTTCAAAAGATGGCATCGCGCTTCCGTCTAACGAATCCAAACTGCCTTTAATGGCAACAAGCTTTTCGGTCTATCAATTCCTGAAATTATTTCTTCTTGAAAGATGTTAGAATGTCTCGGCTCTCTGATAATGAAAGATGTGAAATATTCAATCCCTGGGGGATGTTTTCTCCATTAAGTCGCCAAAAGCGCCAACATTCCATTAACTGAATTAGCCGCATATGCTGAATATTGCACACAACCTTCGAAATCCTCAGGGAGAATGTATTCCATTTTTCTACGGTGAATTATATATCGGACATCCATTATTACCGTTCCAGTATATATATACCTGCATTGATCGAGAAATTATACATCGCATCTGCGCCTGTTTTTGTGATAGACAATACCTTACGTCTTATTATTATCAATATAGTTTCTGAAGCTGTTTTCTGATGAAGCTACAGAACTTGAATATCCCTAGGGGTGAGAGTTTATTATAATTCTACCTCAAAACCACATGTTATGTCTCTATTATCAATGTCCGATATGTGATCAGATCGAGAAACCATTCACTCAATCTACATCTGTACCATTAGCCATTAGCCTCACGTGCTGCACCACTCGGGATTCATCCAGGGCCCCTGACATCACCTATCTAACTGACAAGGACAGCCATGATACATGAATGATGAAGGTACAGAACTTGGAAACCCCTAAGGGTGAGAGTTTATTATAATTTTAACATTAACTCAAAACCATATTTTATGTCTCTATTGTCAATGTCCGATATGTGATCAGATCGAGAAACCATTCACTCAATCTGCATCTGTGCCATTAGCCATTAGCCTCACGTGCACCCCTCGGGATTCATCCAAGGCATCTAACTTCACCTATCTTAATGACAAGGACATACCAACCCTGCTTGAAATATGGAACGTTATTCGATCTGATACCAACACGTGTTAAAAATGCACATTGTTATGGTAAGCAAGCTTTTCAGACCATCCATTCCTCCGAAGGCCTACTTAGAAGTTGCTACAATGTCTCGGCACTCTGATAATGAAGGGTGCGAAATATTCCACCCCTGAGGGATATTTCCCCCCATTTAGCCGGGAAAAACATCCACAGTCCATTATCAAGATTAACTGGTTGGTGTTGAATGGTTACAATAACGGAAACGTCCTCCGGGGGAATATTAATATTTCTCTTTCAAACCGCGAATTATATTCGGCATCCATTATCAGCGTTCTAGCACTTGAATTGATCGAGTGCTTATACCTAGAAGTTCTAGAACATGTGCCTGTACTTTTTATAGAACCTATAAAACGCTAGGACATGGTGTTGGAGTGTATTATTATTGTACCTGAAAACAATGTTATCAATCTATTGTCAATGTCCGATTTGCGATCAGATCGAGAAACCATTCACTCCATCTGCATCTGTTCCATTAGCCATTAGCCTCACGTGCTGCACCCCTCGGGTCTCATCCAAGGCATTTAACTTCACCTATCTTAATGACAATGACGTACCATCCCTGCTTGAAATATGGAACGCTATTCGTGATGATTCCAAGACGTGTACTCCTCAAGATCCATTGAGGGACTCTTACTTCACCCATCTTACCGACAAGGACAGTAATACAGTTCATCTGATTGAAACATATGGAACGCTATTCCTGCTGATACAAAGACGTGTTATTCATGCATATTATTATGATAAGCAAGCTTTTGAGACTATCCAGTCCTCAGATGGTCTTCTTGGAAGTTGCTACAATGTCTCGGCACTCTGATAATGAAGGGTGCGAAATATTTCACCCCTGAGGGATATTCCCCCCATTTAGCCGGGACAAGCATTCACAGTCCATTATCAAGATTAACTGGTTGGTGTTGAATGGTTACAATAACGGAAACGTCCTCCGGGGGAATATTAATATTTCTCTTTCAAACCGCGAATTATATTCGGCATCCATTATCAGCGTTCTAGCACTTGAATTGATCGAGTGCTTATACCTAGAAGTTCTAGAACATGTGCCTGTACTTTTTATAGAACCTATAAAACGCTAGGACATGGTGTTGGAGTGTATTATTATTGTACCTGAAAACAATGTTATCAATCTATTGTCAATGTCCGATTTGCGATCAGATCGAGAAACCATTCACTCAATCTACATCTGTACCATTAGCCATTAGCCTCACGTGCACCCCTCGGGATTCATCCAGGGCCCCTGACATCACCTATCTAACTGACAAGGACAGCCATGATACATGAATGATGAAGGTACAGAACTTGGAAACCCCTAAGGGTGAGAGTTTATTATAATTCTACCTCAAAACCACATGTTATGTCTCTATTGTTATGTCTCTATTTCCGATATGTGATCAGATCGAGAAACCATTCACCCCATCTACATCTGTACCATTAGCCATTAGCCTCACGTGCTGCACCCCTCGGGATTCATCCAGGGCCTCTGACATCACCTATCTAACTGACAAGGACAGCCATGATACATGAATGATGAAGGTACAGAACTTGGAAACCCCTAAGGGTGAGTTTATTATAATAAAACCACATGTTATGTCTCTATTGTCAATGTCCGATATGTGATCAGATCGAGAAACCATTCACTCAACCTGCATCTGTGCCATTAGCCATTAGCCTCACGTGCACCCCTCGGGATTCATCCAGGGCATCTTACTTCACCTATCTTAATGACAAGGACGTACCATCCCTGCTTGAAATATGGAACGCTATTCGATCTGATACCAACACGTGTTAACAATGCACATTGTTATGGTAAGCAAGCTTTTTAGACCATCCATTCCTCAGAAGGCCTTCTCGGAAGTTGCTACAATGTCTCGGCTCTTTGGTAATGAAGGGTGAGAAATATTCCATCCCTGAGGGATATTTCCCCCCATTTAGCCGGGAAAAGCATCCACAGTCCATTATCTAGATTAACTGGTTGGTGTTGAATGGTTACAATAACGGAAACATCCTACGGGGGAATATATTCCTCTTTCAAACCGCGAATTATATTCGGCATCCATTATCAGCGTTCTAGCACTTGAATTGATCGAGTGCTTATACCTAGAAGTTCTAGAACATGTGCCTGTACTTTGTATAGAACCTAGAAAACGCTAGGACCTGGTGTTGGAGTGTATTATTATTGTACCTGAAAACAATGTTATCAATCTATTGTCAATGTCCGATTTGCGATCAGATCGAGAAACCATTCACTCTATCTGCATCTGTACCATTAGCCATTAGCCTCACGTGCTGCACCCCTCGGGACTCATCCAAGGCATTTAACTTCACCTATCTTAATGACAATGACGTACCATCCCTGCTTGAAATATGGAACGCTATTCGTGATGATTCCAAGACGTGTACTCCTCAAGATCCATTGAGGGACTCTTACTTCACCCATCTTACCGACAAGGGCATTAATACAGTTCATTTGATTGAAACATATGGAACGCTATTCCTGCTGATACAAAGACGTGTTATTCATGCACATTGTTATGGTAAGCAAGCTTTTTAGACCATCCATTCCTCAGAAGGCCTTCTCGGAAGTTGCTACAATGTCTCGCCACTCTGATAATGAAGGGTGAGAAATATTCCATCCCTGAGGGATATTTCCCCCCATTTAGCCGGGGAAAACATTCACAGTCCATTATCTAGATTAACTGGTTGGTGTTGAATGGTTACAATAACGGAAACATCCTACGGGGAATATTAATATTCCTCTTTCAAACCGCTAATTATATTCGGCATCCATTATCAGCGTTCTAGCACTTGAATTGATCGAGTGCTTATACCTAGAAGTTCTAGAACATGTGCCTGTACTTTTTTATAGAACCTAGAAAACGCTAGGACCTGGTGTTGGAGTGTATTATTATTATTGTACCTGAAAACAATGTTATCAATCTATTGTCAATGTCCGATTTGCGATCAGATCGAGAAACCATTCACTCCATCTGCATCTGTACCATTAGCCATTAGCCTCACGTGCTGCACCCCTCGGGACTCATCCAAGGCATTTAACTTCACCTATCTTAATGACAATGACGTACCATCCCTGCTTGAAATATGGAACGCTATTCGTGATGATTCCAAGACGTGTACTCCTCAAGATCCATTGAGGGACTCTTACTTTACCCATCTTACCGAAAAGGACATTAATACAGTTCATCTGATTGAAACATACGGAACGCTATTCGTGCTGATACCATGACTTGTTATGAATGCACATAGAGGAAAGCAAGCTTTACAGACCATCCATTCCTCAGAAGGTCTTCTTGGAAGTTGCTACAATATATCGGCTCTCTGATAATGAAGGGTGCGAAATATTCCACCCCTGAGGGATATTTCCCCCCATTTAGCCGGAAAAGCATCCACAGTCCATTATCTGGATTGACTGGGTGGTGTTGAATGGTTTCAACCAGAACGTCAATGACGTAGCGCTCATCCGGCATCTCGCAACATCAAATATCGCAAATTTCATGTGGTACAACATTTAAAAAAAAATTAAAAAAAAAAATAATAAAAAAAAAAAAAAAAAAAAAAAAATTAAATTAAAAAATAAATAAATTAAAAAAAAATTAAATAAATAAATAATAAAAATAAATAAATAAATAAATAAATAAATAAATAAATAAATAAATGAAAAATTACCATAATTAATTAATGGAGAAAAATTTCAAAATTCTGTGTAGAAGTTTAGTGTACCAAAGTTAGCTCTACCAGATAAAGCAAACCAAATCAAAATCGGTCGAGAAATGAAGGAGAAGAAGCATTTTTTGTGATTTTTGGAATAAATTTGCATAAATTACCATAATTAATTAATGGAGAAAAATTTCAAAATTCTGTGTAGAAGTTTAGTGTACCAAAGTTAGCTCTACCAGATAAAGCAAACCAAATCAAAATCGGTCAAGAAATGAAGGAGAAGAAGCATTTTTTGTGATTTCGAATAAATTTGCATAAATTAGCATATATAATGAATTTCACGATTCTGTGTAGAAGTTTTAAATCCCCCTCCTAGCCCTATCTTATGAAACAATCAGAATCAAAATCGGTTGAAAAATAACGAAGAAGAAGCATTTTGAAAACTGTGGACGGACGGACGGACGGACGGAAGGACGGAAGGACGGACGGACGACGGACGCCACGGCATGGCATAAGCTCATCGGGCCCTTCGGGCCGGATGAGCTAAAAACGGCAACACCCTACGGGGGAATCTTCTTTCAAACCGCGAATTATATTCGACATACATTACATCAAAGTTCCAGTACCTGCATTGATTGAGTGATTGTACATCGCACCTGCGCCTGTTTTTGTGATTGACAACACCTTACGTCTTATTATTATCAATACAGTTTCTCAGCCATGATACATGAATGATGAAGGTACAGCACTTGGAAACCCCTAAGGGTGAGAGTTTATTATAATTTTAACATGAACTCAAAACCATATGTTATGTCTTTATTGTCAATGTCCGATATGTGATCAGATCGAGAAACCATTCACTCAATCTGCATCTGTTCCATTAGCCATTAGGCTCACGTGCACCCCTCGGGATTCATCCAGGGCATCTTACTTCACCTATCTTAATGACAAGGACGTACCATCCCTGCTTGAAATATGGAACGCTATTCGATCTGATACCAACACGTGTTAAAAATGCACATTGTTATGGTAAGCAAGCTTTTTAGACCATCCATTCCTCAGAAGGCCTTCTCGGAAGTTGCTACAATGTCTCGGATCTTTGGTAATGAAGGGTGAGATATATTCCATCCCTGAGGGATATTTCCCCCCATTTAGCCGGGAAAAGCATCCACAGTCCATTATCTAGATTAACTGGTTGGTGTTGAATGGTTACAATAACGGAAACGTCCTGCGGGGGAATATATTCCTCTTTCAAACCGCGAATTATATTCGGCATCCATTATCAGCGTTCTAGCACTTGAATTGATCGAGTGCTTATACCTAGAAGTTCTAGAACATGTGCCTGTACTTTTTATATAACCTAGAAAACGCTAGGACATGGTGTTGGAGTGTATTATTATTGTACCTGAAAACAATGTTATCAATCTATTGTCAATGTCCGATTTGCGATCAGATCGAGAAACCATTCACTCAATCTGCATCTGTTCCATTAGCCATTAGCCTCACGTGCTGCACCACTCGGGATTCATCCAGGGCCCCTGACATCACCTATCTAACTGACAAGGACAGCCATGATACATGAATGATGAAGGTACAGAACTTGGAAACCCCTAAGGGTGAGAGTTTATTATAATTCTACCTCAAAACCATATGTTATGTCTCTATTGTTATGTCTCAATTTTCGATATGTGATCAGATCGAGAAACCATTCACCCCATCTGCATCTGTACCATTAGCCATTAGCCTCACGTGCACCCCTCGGGATTCATCCAGGGCCTCTGACATCACCTATCTAACTGACAAGGACAGCCATGATACATGAATGATGAAGGTACAGAACTTGGAAACCCCTAAGGGTGAGTTTATTATAATAAAACCACATGTTATGTCTCTATTGTCAATGTCCGATATGTGATCAGATCGAGAAACCATTCACTCAATCTGCATCTGTTCCATTAGCCATTAGCCTCACGTGCTGCACCCCTCGGGATTCATCCAGGGCATCTTACTTCACCTATCTTAATGACAAGGACGTACCATCCCTGCTTGAAATATGGAACGCTATTCGATCTGATACCAACACGTGTTAAAAATGCACATTGTTATGGTAAGCAGGCTTTTTAGACCATCCATTCCTCAGAAGGCCTTCTCGGAAGTTGCTACAATGTCTCGGCTCTTTGGTAATTAAGGGTGAGAAATATTTCACCCCTGAGGGATATTTCCCCCCATTTAGCCGGGAAAAGCATCCACAGTCCATTATCTAGATTAACTGGTTGGTGTTGAATGGTTACAATAACGGAAACATCCTACGAGGGAATATATTCCTCTTTCAAACCGCGAATTATATTCGGCATCCATTATCAGCGTTCTAGCACTTGAATTGATCGAGTGCTTATACCTAGAAGTTCTAAAACATGTGCCTGTACTTTTTATAGAACCTAGAAAACGCTAGGACCTGGTGTTGGAGTGTATTATTATTGCATCAATCTATTGTCAATGTCCGATTTGCGATCAGATCGAGAAACCATTCACTCAATCTACATCTGTACCATAAGCCATTAGCCTTACGTGCTGCACCCCTCGGGATTCATCCAGGGCATTTAACTTCACCTATCTTAATGACAAGGACGTACCATCCCTGCTTGAAATATGGAACGCTATTCGTTATGATTCCAAGACGTGTACTCCTCAAGATCCATTGAGGGACTCTTACTTCACCCATCTTACCGACAAGGACATTAATACAGTTCATCTGATTGAAACATATGGAACGCTATTCCTGCTGATACAAAGACGTGTTATTCATGCATATTATTATGATAAGCAAGCTTTTGAGACTATCCAGTCCTCAGATGGCCTTCTCGGAAGTTGCTACAATGTCTCGGCTCTTTGGTAATGAAGGGTGAGAAATATTCCATCCCTGAGGGATATTTCCCCCCATTTAGCCGGGAAAAGCATCCACAGTCCATTATCTAGATTAACTGGTTGGTGTTGAATGGTTACAATAACGGAAACATCCTACGGGGGAATATATTCCTCTTTCAAACCGCCAATTATATTCGGCATCCATTATTAACGTTCCGGTAATTGAATTGATTGAGTGATTATACCTAGAAAATGCGCCTGTACTTGTGATATAACCTGGAAAAGGTCATGTAGGAACTGGTGTTGGAGTGCATTCTTATTGTACCTGAAAAAAATGTTATCAATCTATTGTCAATGTCCATATGTGAATCGATCGAGAAACCATTCACCCCATCTGCAACTGAACCATTAGCCATTAGCCTCACGTGCACCCCTCGGGATTCATCCAGGGCACCCATGAGGGACTCTTACTTCACCCATCTTACCAACAAGGACATTAATACAGTTCATCTGATTGAAACATATGGAACGCTATTCGTGATGATTCCAAAACGTGTTAAGAATGCACATTATTATGGTAAGCAAGCTTGTCAAGACTATCCATTCCTCCGAAGCCTTTCTTAGAAGTTGCTACAATGTCTCGGCTCTCTGAAAATGAAGGGTGTGAATTATTCCACCCCCGAGAGATACTTCCCCCATTTAGCCGGGAAAAGCATACACAGTCCATTATCTAGATTAACTGGGTGGTGTTGAATGGTTACAAAAAAACATCAACTTCCAAAGAGGAAATATATTCCACCTTCGAACCGAGAATTGCGAGATGATTAAGGGTGAATATATTCTTCTTTCAAACCGCGAATTATATTCGGCATCCATTATCAGCGTTCTAGAATATACTTAAATTGATTAAGTGATTGTACCTTGCACCTGCGCTGTAACAGGACAATAACATTTCTCGGCCATCACAATTTTTAATATCAATTTCAATTTCAATTTATTTGCCCAACATTAGATGTTCTTTTTGTATGTATGTATGCATTGAAATTATAATTAGAAAGAGATACAATCGATTGTAAGTTACAATTGATTGTTAGTCAGAAACTTTGTGTGTTTCAACCAATAAGATTCGCGCATTTAGAACACATGATTTGACTTACAATTAATTGTTACAATCGATTGTATCTCTTTCTGCAACGGGGCCCATGTCTAATATGTGAATCGATCGAGTGATTATGCACTCCATTTGCACCTGTACCCATTTAAACATTCGTGTACCCATCGTGTAACCTGTAGGACCTCTCGCTCAACCTATCTTTTTGACAGGACCATCATTAACACCCTTTGGTTGAAATTTGGAACACGAAGCGAACTGTAGCCCTGAAGGGACCTGTGCATTGTTTGCTTGGGTATTGCTCCCAAACAATACGTGAATCGATCTAATGGTTATGCATCCCAGTTGCACCTGTACCCTTTTATCCCTTCGTGTACCCCTCGTGTACCCCTGTAGGACATCTCGCTTAACCTGTCCTCCTGACAGGACCATCAATAACCAACCCCCTTTGCTTGCTTGTAACGTGGTACTCTCAACCGAAAAAGACGTGTGCAGTGTATGATTGGGTATTGCTCCCAACCAATACGTGAATTGATCGAGTGATTATTTGCACCTGTACCCATTTATCCCTTCGCGTATCCATATTGTACCCCTGTAGGACCTCTCGCTGTACCCATCCCCCTGACATACTCATCAATAACATCCCATGCATACTTGTAACGTGGTACTCTCAACCGAAAAGGACGTGTGCAGTGTATGCTTGGGTATTGCACCCAACCAATACGTGAATCGATCGAGTGATTATACACTCCATTTGCACCTGTACCCATGTATCCCTTCGTGTACCCCTCGTGTACCTCTGTAGGACCTCTCGCTGTACCTATCCTCCTGACAGGAAAATCAATAACACCCCTTGCATGCTTGCAACGTGGTACTCTCAACCTAAAAGGACGTGTGCAGTCTATGCTTGGCTATTGCTCCCAACGAATACGTGAATCGATCGAGTGATTATGCATTCCATTTGCACCTGTACCCATGTATCCCTTCGTGTACCCCTCGTGTACCCCTGTAGGACCTCTCTCTGTATCTATCCTCCTGACAGGAACATCAATAACACCCCTTGCATGCTTGCAACGTGGTACTCTCAACCTAAAAGGACGTGTGCAGTCTATGCTTGGCTATTGCTCCCAACGAATACGTGAATCGATCGAGTGATTATGCATTCCAATTGCACCTGTACCCATGTATCCCTTCGTGTACCCCTGTAGGACCTCTCGCTTAACCCGTCTTCCTAACAGGACCATCAGTAGCACCATTTGGTTGAAATTTGGAACACGAATGCTTAACTGTATAGCACTGAAGGTACCTGTGCAGTGTTTGCTTGAGGTATTGCTCCCAAACAATACGAGCGATTATACACTCCATTTGCACCTGTACCCATTTCTCTCTTCTTGGACCCCATCGTGTACCCATCAAGGACCTCTCGCTTTACCCATCCTCCTGACAGGAACATCAATAACACCCCCTGCATGCTTGTAACATGGAACACGGATGCATCTGTCAACCCAAGTGGACGTGACATGTACAGGTATTTGCTCGGGCACGCTCCCAACCTGCTATTAGGGTAAAACTTGTCACACTTATGTAACTTACATAATATCTCTCCAGTCTTACCATGCGCCATCTCCCTCCCGTCCCCAATAACCCCATTAACCTTCCCATCTCTTTCCATATATTTTAATGTTTAAAATAATGCTTACATATTTTTATAAAGAATTTAGTGTATTGTATTCGAAGTGTGAACTATAAATTTGACCAGAGGTATTCACACTTTACCATTGACTGTAATTACAATAGTTCCTTATTCATGACAATAATGACAATTGTTTGAGGTTAAGGATGTGTGAGGACAGAATATTACAAACATAAAATATCAGGTCTATGTGTCTACATCGGATACCTGCATTATAGATATATCAACCGACGGTCCGACGTAAATCATACATTATCCGAAGCCTCGACGTGGGCTCTTAATCCCAATGCATCTCTATTCGTTGCATAATTCATTTGGACGGGTGCATGCCGATCACCCCTCCGTGGCGTCGCGTAGTCGGACTAATGAACACGGTGTGTGGGGGGGGGGGGGGGGGGGGGGGGGGGGTGGTGTACACAATTTATTAGGGGGCATGCTCTATGTATTTTGTCCATCTGAAACATAATTTCCACTGTTTGTTATTGTTTTTCTCGGAAAGGGGTCGTTTTCATTAGCAACATGTAGTAATTAAAGCTGATATCCAATTCGAGCGTCGATTTACTCTCGTATCCTTATGCATCTCATGGGCATGTATGTTGACCTTCACTACGGACGGGAATGAGTAGATGGTGTCTTGTTTATGAAATATCTTCGTTTTTTTCTTCTTCAAATATCCCATGCCCCCGTAGCTACGCCACAACACCCCCTTATCCACTGGGATGGATGTACAAATATAAAGCAATTATGATGTATTTCTCGAGTGGCCTGGCTGCATATTATATAGATTTCATTATACTCCATGGGTAGCGCGTATTAATTATCGAAAGACATCCGTAAACTCTGAAAATGTCAGGTAAGATATTGGTGTTGCATATAATATACTAGTACGCGGTTTGCAAGGTGTTCATATTTGTTGTAACTGTAAGGGCATAGAAACCTAATTCTACACAACATACTAAAACATCACTATACATCTTTTCAAAAAAAAAATATAATTTTTTCGAAAATAAATTTCGTTTCTTAACGAAAAAGGTTTAAAATATTATAAATCTGCTTTAATCTCTAAATATATCCTTAAACTCTTTCTTTATGGTAAGCAATATGCACCCATCGGCAACTCGCGGGAAATTATCACGTTTAATTTGTTTAATCGGATAAAACTTAACTCAATATATATATATACTTTCCCAGACCTGCCCCAGATCCTCGAGTATACATTTTAAGTGCTTCATGCAGGCAAATTCCACTTGCTTCATCATATTTAATTTGGCGTATCCCCTATTCTAACTCGGTGTTTCTGTCCTCTACATCGTAAAATAATTATCCTTGGATAACCTGCGACGAGGTACCAATTATATTAAAGTGATCCATTAACAAAATTGTCAAATTCAACCAAAATCACTCGGAGCTTTCACATTTCTCTTTTCCTTTGTTGGTAGCTCATGGTAACAGAATAATCAAGTTGGTGTTTTTTTTCTTCAAATTTCAATGGGCAATTTCAATGGGCAGTATAGGTGATACAATCTGACATTGATAGTCACGGGCTCACTAGGTAAACCGCGTTCCTTTCCCATGAACCTTTATGTATAATTGGTGTATTTAATCTGTGAGAATCGACTTAGTAACGACAACTTAAGCCCGGCGCAGACAGAGCCGACTCGACCCGATCCGACTGGTTTTCAGTCAGGCTAGAGTCAGTTTCGCTCAGTCGGAGCCGATCCAACATGTTGAATCGGCCTTGAATGACCTCCGACTGGCACTTGACTGGACAAACCGGAGTCCTGAGGCAGCGCATACTGAGTTAATCAGGCTGAGAACCAGTCGGATCGGGTCGAGTCGGCTCTGTCTGCGCCGAGCCTAAGACAACGCCCCCGAAAGATATCGCAAAAACAAAACAAAACAAATTCTCAAGATATGAAAGATCAAACAATATTTGTTTTTCTCCCATTGCGAATATATTTTTATATATATATTTTGTTCTTGTGTATAGGAATTTCAATGGGCTGTATATAGGTGATATAATCTGACATACGATCTGATTGCCATGGGTTCACTAGGTAAACCGCGTTCTTATCCCATGTCCCCCACAATCGAAAGAGGAGGGGATGTAGTGTTTGTTCCCCCCTTTCATTATGTATTACCTTATGTATACATTAAGGTTCTATAGCTTGCACTTCGCCCCTCCCATTGCCCGCCCCCACACTTTTGCGAAGATGTCGACGCCCTTGATGGTGTACTAGAGTCCCGTATTCATAGGGTTGATTGTTCTTTTGCTTCCAAACAGACGACGAAATGAAAGAGACGGGACGATCAACTAAATGCCCTGATTTTATAGTAATTTAATAAGCGGACATGCATGTTTCGGGATGCCTGCATGCATATGAACTAACTGGGTGTACAAATGGCCGAAGCGTAGACAGGTAATTGTAAAGTAGGTCGGGGGTCACATTGGTCAATAGATATATTCTGTATATAAATCTACCTCGATAACGTTTGGACGAATTACAAGTCAAACTATGCATAATAAACTGAAAGAACAAACATGAGTCGGGATTCCTGCATGCATGAGCTTAACGAGTATAGAAATGTCCGACAGATAAGGAATTACACCAAAACAAAAATAGGTTTGAGGTCAGCGCGGCCAAGGTCTTTAATAACAAGCTCCATGTAAAAATGAAAAACTTCTGGTCATGCAGGACAATATATTTACAATTCGATAACTACGAATTAAATAAACGAACATGCTTCGGGATACCTGCACGCATGAACAAAAGGCAGGGAGGGTAGACATATGGAGCGGAGGCAGGTTATTTTAATGCAGGTTTTGGTCGAATTACCCGGTCGCCCATTCGGAACTAATGAACACGCTTTGGGATAAGTGTACGGAACAGGGTGGAATATTCGTGGATAGATAACTTAATAAAAAGGGTTACTAGCTGAGCTTTAGTAATTCCTTGTTGATACCGAGACAGGTTAATTTTATGTAAGTTTTGTGTCAAACCAAGGAGTAGCTATATGGCTGTAGCCCATGGGCGTCGATACTTACGTAATACTCATTCATCAGGGGGGGATGGATGAATGGATCATCCCCCCCTGATCAATGGGTATCAATGACAGATCGACGCCCGTGCTGTAGCCCATTCGAAATTAACGAACACGCCTTGGGATGCGTGTACGAAATACGGTATACAGTCATATTTGTGGATACATATTAACCCGAAACAGACTCATGGTTAAATGGCAATTTTGATCAATGCATAAGTACACGGGTGGATCACGCATAGACGAAATAGCAAGGCTCATACCCCACCCCTCTCCTCCTAACTTTAATATAAAACATTCTTGTCGATGCTCGAATTAAATAACGTTAGATGACCGATGACCGAAGCGAAAAAAAACGAGGGCAATCGAAAATTGGTTTGGGTCATTTGGTCAGTGGCTATTCTGGTCGATATAAAAATTGACAAACAGCTTACTCTTTTAAAGTATAACTCGATAAACAAGAATTTTATCGAATGAAGGCCTAACTTTGTGGATGCTTGAATAATTTGTGTGTAGGTGGCCGAAGTATGGATATGAATTCGAAAGAAAAAAAAACAGGTTTGGGGTCAACAAACGATGGTCAATTGCTATTTTATCCAATACAAAATAAACACAAACGGATAACCCATGTTGCATACATAACCTAATAAGCAAGAATTTAAAATATTAAAATACATGTTTGCGGATGCTTTAATAATTGTACGTAGGTGGCCGATTGATTAGGAAGTATGGATAAGATTTCGAAACAAAAACGAGTTTGGGGTCAATAAAGAGGATGGTCAGCGGCTATGTTAGGCGAATAAAAATGGTTACATGGCTCACCCATTTTGGAGATATAACTCGATATAATAATTTGATAAACGGACAGGCCATGCTTCAGGGTTGGTGCACATGATATTAGGTTAGATGGCCGAAGCGTTGATACCATCGAAGAATGGTTTATAATACAGGTCAATGCATGCCTGTTGTTGCTGTAAGCCCCCTCTGTCTTGAAAGGCAAAGGGTATGCGCCAAAGTCGAGTTCACGGGGCCGGATTACAGCGCCTGGTGTGGCTAAAAAGGCCGATCCTTGAGAGGCATTGTCTTCTGTATTTTGGGCAGGTGAAGACGTTGGAAGGCTCTGATGGTGGTGGGTGGTTTCTCCTTTCTCCGCTCTCTCCGGCCAGTTTCATCCTCCTTTCCTCACTTTCTTTGATGGATGTTCTCACTACACTCCTCCAGAATGAGGGTCAATGGCCAAAATGGCCGATTAGTTTGTGTTCAAAATAGCACCTCCTCCTATAAATATGACATGAATTTAATCAGGGATTCGGCAAGGGATGATTGGGTAGACTAAAGGGATGATCGTGCATCGGAATGATAATGTTTTAGTTTTTTTAGTTTAATGAACCTCGGTCGATTCGAGCATGGGTATATAAATACAATATTTACGACCAATTGTGCAGACTCAGAGATAAACATACAATTATTTACGCTTCGTTTTTGCGAGGCCTACGATTAACCATGATCATGAATAGGGATACTCGAAAATAGATACAGGGTCAGTGGTCATAATGGCTGATTAATTTTTGCAAATGATAATACTTCCCGTTGACCAAGCCGCTCATTCTATAAATATGGCATGATTTTAAACAGGAACTCACAATGGATGGATGGGTAGTAGACTAAGTTGAGAATGACGTGCATCAGATAATATTTTTCGGTTCAACGGACCCCGTGGCCGATTCAACCATGGGTAATAGACAATATTATCGACTAATTGTGCCTCGATAACATAAACATTTTAACGATTCGATGATTGCGAGGACTAGGATTATCTATGAAAATAAACGAAAGTAAAAACATGGTAAATGGCCATAATGGTTGACGAAGTTTTGCACATAATCTGTCATTTACTATATTTTGAAATTCACATAGAGTTAATCATTATATGATCCACTAGGTTCCCGTAGGCAATGAAATAACTTCCCGTTGACCAAGTCTAAGCTCTCCATCTATAAATATGGCATGATCTTAATCAGGAACTCACAAGGGATGGATGGGTAGTAGACTAACACGAGAATGACGTGCATCAGATAATATCTTTTGGTTCAATGGACCCCATGGTCGATTCAACCATGGGTATAACGAGACAATATTAACGACCAATTGTGCCTAGATAAACATACAATTAGTTACGCTTCGAGGCTTACGGGCCGTCCAACTATCCAGGTAGAGATTTTTTATAATATAATCGAAGTTAGATGTTGGGTCAATGGCCATAATGGTCGATACAAGGACGTACTTTGAGAAAATGGCACACCCCTGGGCAGGATGCATATCCCTCCATAAAATGTAATTTAATAAGCATCTCGCATGGATGGCTACAGGGCTTATAAGATAAGACGACCGTTTATGTACAGATTATACGATACATAGTTCAGGCCATTGGCACCATGAGCAATGTATATTGGACAACATGGCACACTCATCCCTAAATAAACAATAATTTAATAATCGTGATACATGGGGGAACCAATAGAGGAACTACAGGAGATGGCCCTGTAAAGACATTATGGGATAGACAATTTAACGGTAATACCGCTGGTCGACACCAATTCATAAAATGATGGAAACAGATGCAAAACTACTGGTACATTTTTGTTTAAACCGGCTAAAGTTTCCAGGATCTGTCCTCAAATGTGTAGGTTACATTAGGTCCAGCATTTATACATAACAATGTTCATACATGAAGTTCACATAATTCACGTTTTAAAAACAGTTGTTTAATCACAGTGACCAAATGTCACTGCAATGAACCAATAGACTTCTCTTAATTAATATGTAATACATAAAGAGTTTTTCCTCTAAAAACTAAGTCATTGCAGCTGCATACACACTTCATGTAAACACCGCCAAGCCTGTCTGTTTCTTTCTTTTGCGTGGGTTTATTCTATGGCATAGTTTTGAAAAAGTCAATATCGAATTTCCTGTCCTAGGTCTGACAAAATCTATAATCGACGGGGATGTAAAGAAAATCTTGGAATGTGTCAAAAGAAATGGTACCTGGGAATGAGATAACGATGAGAACCTTTCTATGTTAACTTTGTTGATTATTCTCCTTGGGAAATGGAAAGCATCGTATGTTAGAATTTAAAAAAGGTACGGTCAATGCATACCTGCATATATATAAAAGGGATCTAGTAGCTTGTTGACAAGTGCAAAAAGTGATGCGTGGTTAGCAAAATGTGTATTGGTGTGATATAATATATGTCCAGAAAGTTATGTGTGCAAAAGTCAAGGTAATTGGATGGTATTTGGCTGAGATATGAGTGAAAATCAAAATGATATTCACTTATTTATTGCACTTACTATGCACACGGCTGAAAAGGTCCCGTAGATAAATTCATATCCGAACATTTCAATCGTAAATATCTTTTGAACGAAATGGAAATTTTAAAAACCGAAACCTGTCCCATGCTTGTATTGTTAACACGAATAAAACAAGGTATGAGGGAACCGCTAGAATTCCAATTGGATTTTTAGGATTTGGACAATGCTACTAAGTCCCTTTAATAATTCATGCGAAGAAGTATTTATATATTTGTAATATTTAAAAATCATTGGTGACACACAGCTTTCCAGAAGCGAGGAAGAGTGTGAAGAAAGTGATATTAATGTCAACAATGATGACGTCAAAGAAGTCGATTCTTACACAGGTGCAAAATGCTCATCTTCAGTATACTGTGGCCTGATGTTCAAATGTAATACAAACGGAAGATTATTGGTATGCTGCCGGTGGGCAACCGTGACACAACCTGGCATATCATGACAGAGCTGTATTGCGTGTTTTCCATCAAACAGGCTTATCCCAGTCGGGATCCGGTTAAGTTGACCGAGTCCGCGATCAAAGATGAAAACGGTCTTACAACGCAACGGGTTTTTGCATATATGCTTGACCATGCATGATTTATTAAAAGCCTGTCTTGTCAAAAAACATTTGTCCCAGTACGTGTTCCGGGACGTTGGTGAAATTCTCAATTAAATGCTGAAACATCCCCACAACGCATTGTAAGTATCTTTGTCTGAAACCCCATGAGGCCCTTGCATTAGGCTAACCACTTATACAGAGAATATTTTGAGGTCAGGTAATCTTTGTCTATCAAAAACGATCAACCCCGGCAGGAGGCCTATCACGCTGACGAATCCCAATTAAAGGCCAAAACGTCCCCACAACGCGTTAAAGATGCTGTTTGCTGAAACCCAATCAGGCCCTTGTATAAGGCTGACCACTATTACATTGAATATAGTGAGGTCATCTTTGCCAAGTCTCCAAACAGCAAAATGATGGTATATCTATCGGTTAAATTACGTTGATATATACAGGTCTTTATCACACAGCGCACTACATGACTGTGGTCTTTATCACAGCCATACTTATGGTTCATTTGCATCATTTTGACCATACATTCTCAAAGGTCTTGAGGTTCTCGTTATACATTAATTTGTATGCAGATATATCGTATCAAACAGCCTATTTCCTGTAGGCGGTCTGTCACGTTGATGAAAAGCAATTAATACTAAACATCCCACACAACGCACTGTAAGTGATCTTGACTGTAACCCCCAAGAGGCCCTTGCATAAGCTTGACCATGGTTACAGGTAGTATTATGGGGTAATATATATGCAAATCACTCCCTATCAAGTTACCGCACAGTCGAAATAATACTGATAAAGAAAAAGATGTCGGTTACGATGACAAAGCGTTTAACGGAAGGGATTGCCGCGCGCGTCCCTCGCCGAACTAAAGGTAATCTTTATCACCACCCTAACAGGTTTCTAAGGTAATCTATATGTAAAGCATTCACTCTCAAGTTACCAAACAGTCAGTTACGGAACAGATCAGGATGTCGGTTACGATGACCAAGCTTTAAAGGTAAGGGAAAGGCGTCTCTCGCCGAGATAGAGGTGATCTGTATCACAACCCTCACAGTTTTATGAGGTAATCTAAATGTAAAGCCTGCACTATTAAGTTACCAAACGGTCAAATGATGATAAAGCTAAAGATGACGGTTACGATGACCCTAACTTTTAACGAAAGGGAAAGGCGTTCCTTGCCCAATTAATTATCGGAACCATTACAGGTTTATGAGGTAATCTAAATGCAAAGCTTGGACCATCAAATACTGATAAAGCAATGAAAGATGTCGGTTACGTTATTCAAACTTTTAACGTAAGGTAATTTAAGCTTCCTTCATCGAGCTTAAGGGTTATTTTCTTATCACAACCCTTAAAGGTGTATCAGGTGTGTACATATACATTTCCCACAAATAATATTACAAAATATGATCGTGAGATGACAAACCTGTTTTATGAATTATTATATAAAACGTGACGATACCGGTATGGATCACAACATTATATATATTATATGCATAATTATATACATTTCACTAATTAACTAATGACAGATTATGAAGTAGAGTGTATTAAAGCCCGTCTTGTCAAGCAGCCTAATCCCACAGGCTTGTGAGTAATTTGACCAAACTCTTAATTAAAGAACCAAGAGTTTCCAAAATGCACCTATGCTGATCTTAATCGCCTCCCTAGTGGGCTCTCCCCCCCCCCCCCCCCCCCCCCTTTGTCGACCACATCGACAGATTCGTTTTCCGTTTATCTTTCACATCCAATCTAAACGTACGGTACGGGCATTTGAGAAGTGATAAGTGAATAAGGTGGATTTATCATACAAAAAAAACATTATAGCTTTACTGCTGGCGTTGTTTCCCTCTCCGGCTGTTTTTGTTGTTGTTAGTTTTGTATTCTCTTGTTTTTGGAAATGTCCGTATTACTTTAAAGTTTAGGTGAACTACCTTGCATGCTAATTCAAAGTCTAAGGGATAAACGCTAAGTAGAAAAGCTGTACGTGTGTTTTTGTAGATGTCCCTGTCGAAAACAATGTGAAAAACAACTACCTTAGGAACTTCGACATTTTCTTTCACACAATCCCCTTTGTATCGTCACAGGACAAAACAAAAATACTGAGAGGAGAAAATGTTGCCGCAAGAGTCAATAAATCGTTCGGTTTTCGACGCAAATGCATATAAGATGATGCGTTTCAAGGCCAGGCAAGTAGGCTGTATATGATGGTAAGAGATAAAGCTTTCAAGTGCAACTTGAATTCAAAAGAGGAAACTTACGGAATGATTTCATTCGTATCTCAGTGTCATATAGCTATACGGGAAGGGGGAGGGGGTCAGACACGTGCCCTTATATAATTTGACAAAAACAATGACAAAACGAAAGGGGCAAATCCTTCAAAAATAACGAAATACATAAAGTATCCCCAATTAGTTGGACTTCCATGTCGTCTTGTTTTCCCTGACCATCTTGTGTGACTAAAGTATTCGCCGAAACTGATTTAAAGACAAGACAAATCCGTTTCCCCATATAAAACTGACCGCGCTTTGCCACTGACGCATCTCAAATTAAAAATATATTATAAGCGACTGAATTATGAAACGGTCAAAAAGGATTCCTACAAATTACAGTATGACATGACGTCACGTGAAGAAAATGTGTGGAGGCGTATACCTTTCGAATGGAAATCAAGATCGTCCTTGGATACGGTCTAGTTATTCAGTGCCAGAATCACACTCCTCGACAAAAGGGATAATTATGTGAGCAAAGGTAAAGAAAATGTCACTGCCCAGACTCTATCTTATATCGATCGATGACAGACTGACTGCAGAGCGCGAAAACATACCAATGACAATCAAAGTTAATAAAATATTAAACTTTGCGTCACAATATTACAACATTTATTACACTTTTAAAAATCTAAAAAAAGAGAACACGGACCAAAAAAAAACAACAATACAATATTGAAGAAGGGAAAATAGAAAATGGCTTCCATGGGCAAACCAAGACTTCCAGCTAGACCGGTGATCTGACCTGTACACTGTAATGATGGCGGTCCTTCCCCTACACACCCCTAGGTTCGATTCTTATATGGAAGTCAATTTGCTTTGCTCTGTTTTCAAAATACACATTATTTTAACACCTAACTGCTAGATAGTATATCGTAGCTGTTGATCATGCAAGCTCTGTATATATATTGTATTGACATTGGCGTAGCAAGGGGTACAGGTGCACCACCGTCATTTTGAGGACAGTTATTATCTAAATGGGGTTCATATTACTCTTTAAAGGGATCTAGTAACCTTGTGAAAATCCTCAAAATCCAATTGATATTCTAGCGGTTCCCTCATATCTTGTCGTATTCGTAATAACAATAGAAGCATGAGACAGGATTCGGTTTTTCGAATTTCCCTTTCGTTAGAGAGATATTTACGATTGAAGTGTTCCGATGTTATATAGTCGTAACCGTGTACAAAGTCAGTGCAATGAATTAGTGAATATCACTTTGCATTTGTGCTCATTACTCCGCCATTTAACAACAATATACATTGTATCAACCATGCATCACTTTTTGCACATGTCAACAAAGTTATAATACTAGGTCCCTTTAAGTACAAACAGAGAAAATGGAAACTACTCTGGCCCCTAGCTGGATTATGAGTGATCGGTATTATGAATAAAACATAGGCACTTTACGATCTTTGTAAGATGTGAACATAGCGCGATATAAGTGACGTTAAAGGGATAGTTCAGTTTTGGTATGGAGGGCCGTTCAAGAAATTTTTGTTTTTGTGAGGTAATGAAAAACTGAGCGTAAAATTTGAAAGAGCATACGATCTTAATGACAGAATAAACTTTATTTTATCAAAATCGGTTCAGAAACAGCTCAATAAATATATCCGATCGGAATAAACCTGGGGCCCCGGGTTTATTCGATGATTAAACAAAATATATATATAAAATGCTTACACTTTTCATATTTTTTCAAAAGAGGTTTTTAAATAGTTGTTGATGATCTCTCTTTTTAATCATTATTTAGAAGAAAAAAAACATCACATGCACAATTTTGTATGAAAAATGGTTGAAACAAATGCGTTTTTAGAGAGCGCCCTCTTGTGTTTTAACGGCTCTTTTTGAATGATAACACGCTTTTTTCTTACTCGTTTGTAATTTGTTATACCTTCCGAGCATGGTGGAGTTATAACTATTAGTTTGTAATGTTATTGTGCAGGTTTTGGTTGCTAAAGTTCAGTCTTACCAAAACGAAACTATCCATTTAAAGGGATCTATACTAACTTTGTTGACAAAATACAAACAGCGATGAATGGGAAATAAAATGTGTACTGTTGTGATCTGATGGGTGATTGCCGAGTAATGAGCGAAAATGCAAAGTGATTCGCCAACTCATTGTTGGCGAATCACTTTGTACAGTTTTAACTATCCAATAGATAGTTATAAATCTGAGCATTTCAATCATACATATTGTTATAACGGAAGAGGAAATTTGGAAAACAAAAAGCTGCTCCATGTTTCTGTTGGTAATACGAATACAATGAGGTGTGGGAGAACCGCTAGTGAGTTCCAAGTAAGTTTTGAGGATTTTGACAATGTTAAAGGGCATCAAGCGTGGGGATGCTACACAGCGGGTCGCCATTTTGAACTGGGCCAGTTTGCGCGCACCGCATGACACTGAGCTAACGTGCATCACGCACCGTGCGCAACGTGTACTTAAGATGGCGCCTCGCATCTGATTTGACGAATCTGAAGTATCTTTAATAGATCCATTAATCGTAAATGAGATTGTTAATTATTAAGTCAAATATACTTGGTTACATTTTCAGAGGACACGTTGCAATAATTTTACAATTCAGAGGTAAAACATCAGTATGGTCCTGGTAATACTAAAGTTTAACCAGCTCCCAGCCCCCAGCCCCCCCCCCCCTCCAATCCAAACAAAAATAACCTCACTTTGCCACTGAATGATACTAAATTATGAACTTAAATATATAGGACTGCATACTTTAATAACAAGGAAGGTTAATATATTTTGTATTGGCAGAAAATGGGTTCTCGACGTACTGCAAGGCCAAGGATAAGATGAAGTCGTAACAAATTATTTATTGTATTGTAACTCAAGTGAGCACGTGCTTGTAGATTAGACAAATTTCATCTTCTGTTATTAAAAAAGGGTTAAACAGAGATTCAACATACCTGCGCCATGGTGGAATCCGTCATCAGAATTCGAAATAGAAATATATCTTCCTTTAAAAAAAAAATCAGACGTCAGACGTATCCAGTATGAAACCTGAATCGACAATTTACAGAAATCCAAAAACAGGTTGCGGAATATTCATTCGAACTTCATTCATGCAACGGTTATCCATCCATCAACGGCGTTTACACGGCTCATTTCACCCCACTCCACCACCGATGAAGATACTATCACCGAGTGTAATCACTGCACAGTACATGTGTAAGGTGATGCGCGGTCGCTATATCTGGTAACGTGGTTTTGATAACATCATTATATTTATTCCCCCGTCCAGATGTGTACACTACCGAGTATCATACCATACAGTAGTATACTTTTGTATATGAGAGACAGATTGAAACCACGAATGTGTGTATGGTGTACGTTTTCCCGCCAAAAAGTTAGCCGCCAGAAGCACATGGATGTAGCATGTGAGGACGGAGGGCCGCGGTATGCACACTCGTGTATACGAGTACGCAAGCGCACGCAGGTCGCCGCGCGCTATAATCACTGTTACAGTCTCATGGATGATGCATTTTGTGTATGCTACCATCGATATTATCAATGATATGCACATGCACACATACATCCTCGCGCGCATTCACTGTCAATGGAAAGCCCATGGATGAATGATAATGTTATACATCCGATATCAGGCACGTTTGTTCGCAACCTATCTAGGTACTTCGCTCGGTGTTTGCGTCGTATCAGTGCATCGCCCACCGTGCAGCAAGGGTCACAAGTGTGTTAAGTAGTCTACGTGCCCAGACTGTGTGGGCAATGCGGCTAATGCAGTGAATATAGCCCGGGGGGGGGGGGGGGTACTCACATTATAGTCGGACGGGGGTGTGCGGCTGAGACCTCCAAACCCATACCCACATCTAAGGGTCATTTTGCGAAAAATGGACCCATGTCTAAGGATTTTGTTTCGCCTGCGGCGCATGTTTTGGGTGTATTTCCCGCAAATTTTGTGGTTTTAAGTTAGCGAGCGTAGCGAGCTTGAAAATGTTTGCAATTTCACATCGGCAAATCCAAAAATCCCGTATATAAAAGGGGAAATATGAAAAAAGGGACCCATGTCTAAGGATTTTTTTTGATGAAAAGGGGATCCATGTCTAAGGATCTTTCTTGGAAAAGTCACCCTTCCCAGCGGCACATCCCCGTATACCCAATATACGTGAGTACCCCCCCCCCCCCCCCCCGGGGAATATAGGTCTGGTCAAGCTTGAGTCAGCGGTAGAGGTACCTTGGCCAAAAAAGGGGATGGCAGGTAAAAACCCTTAGTCAATTCGTATTTTTTGCTTTCAAACCGATCCCGACTTGTCCGGAACATAATTATCTACAAAAGAGTTTCCCCATAGATCATACTAACTAGCTTAATTTTTTCTTCTTCAAAGATTGATCCTTTTTCGAAAAAAAAACGAGTCATATGGGTGTACGAGAGTAATCCCCTCTCTATAGAGACATTTTGGAATTTGGGATATAGAATTTTGCAGAACATTCAAGCACGTGCAACTGAAAAGTAACATGAACATTCATTAAATTGCGCATACCAATCATTTTAAGCCACATTTTATTTTGTCGGGGGAGGGACTGTAGCCCAAAAAAACTCACCCCTACCCGTCCCCCATACGCCAGTGCCCCCTTTCCCCATCAGCGCAGTTCGTTGCTATACTACTTTCTCCAGGGTGGTTCGAAAGCTACGTGACTAGACTGTGTCGGAGACACGGTACATTATGCTGGCAAGAAATCGGTATTCCTTCTTTAACCCACTGAGCGCCGTGGTCGATTCTATCCATATACACTCATTCCAGATTATCCGTGCGTTGATTTTTCAAGCTTGTGTTCATTTTTAAATAAACGGGGAATTATAAAGCGATTCCTTTAAACCTGTCAGAATGGGATAAAGTGGATTCTTGGAATCTAATTTGGTACCTGAAGGCTTATAGACACGTGGACTATCAATGGTTCAACCTTTTGTGGACTATCAATGTTTCAACCTTTCGCAGGTTTAAACATTTCGAGAATTTTCAGTCTTGTATTTAACGCATCTTAAAAAGCCGTATCCATATACTGGTCGACGCAGTTACCATCAGTAACAAAGCTTTGATAGTCAATCAAATGACAGTCAATTATCATGTTGCGAGACATGTGGATATATCATCGTTAAAATGACCCAATAGTGGACACGAGTGAGTACATTAAAGTCTTAGAAACGAAAGATATCCTTTGCTCGAGATTTTTCAGAATTTTAAAATTAGACAATATTTGTTCATAATAACTCCACATCTACCGTAGATCGTATGCAAGTCGACATGTTGGAAGAATTGGAAGAAGGGGAAGAAGGGGAAGAAGGAGAAGAAGAGGAAGGATAAGAAGAAGAAGAAGAAGAAGAAGAAGAAGAAGAAGAAGAAGAAGAAGAAGAAGAAGAAGAAGAAGAAGAAGAAGAAGAAGAAGAAGAAGAAGAAGAAGAAGAAGAAGAAGAAGAAGAAGAAGAAGAAGAAGAAAAAGGAGAAGAAGACGAAGAAGAACAAGAACAAGAAGAAGAACAGAAAGAAGAAGAAAAAGAAGAAGAAGAAGAAGAAGAAGAAGAAGAAGAAGAAGAAGAAGAAGAAGAAGAAGAAGAAGAAGAAGAAGAAGAAGAAGAAGAAGAAGAAGAAGAAGAAGAAGAAGAAGAAGAAGAAGAAGAAGAAAAGGAAGAGGAAGAGGAAGAAGAAGAAGAAGAAGAAGAAGAAGAAGAAGAAGAAGAAGAAGAAGAAGAAGAAGAAGAAGAAGAAGAAAATGAAGAAGAAGAAGAAGAAGAAGAAGAAGAAGAAGTCGACATCTAACATAGATCAACAAGAAAAAGGGGAAAACAACGCGAAAAAAACCACATACAAACAAGAAAACATCTCAGCCTGTGAACACTTTTCCCAGGACAGTGCTTAGTCAATACAACGGTACAATGTACACCTTGGGGGCTCAATATGCAATTAGTATCGTAGGAAATTCAATATCGCTAATTACGTTTAGTTGCTTCTAAGCGATAACGGCCCTAAGGCGCCTTTAATGAAGAAAACAACACGGCACCTTGTAGGACACTACTCTTTCATCTCGTCCACACACGATCTCTAAAACCAGGGAAATGATGTTAGATACATCCAATATTGTATTTAGTACTACCGGAGTGTCCAAATCCTATGTTAACGCGACTCTCTAGTAAAGATGGGCCAACAGTTGCACTTGATTTGAGTTATTATTATGTTCGGTCACCAACTTAGTATGCTGGAGGTATATCTCTAAATTTGTGGAGTTAGCTCAGGTAATTATACATTCCATTTAACAAATGAATTATCCAAACATTGGATGAATATGTTTGACTTTCGAAGCAGTCGAATTTTCCAGCATTTAACCTCATTTCTTTCTCAATATATTATGACTGTCTAACGTTAATTAATTTGAATCACATTGCTGATTTGCAAATTAATATTAATCTTCTTTTGACGATGATAATGATAAGGCCAGGCTCGAAAAGTAGGAACCCACTGACTTTGTATGTGTAAATTAAAACAATTGTATATTATATTCTCTAGTTATATCCCAAGTATGTGGCCTCTAAATCCATAATGCGCTCTAAGTCCCCATCAAGGGAAAACTGTTCGATGAGTCAATCACGGTACGCATTGTGAGCGACGTCTATTTATGCGATGATACGCTATACGCTCATCGAAAAGACTCGGAGCACAAGCGATTACTGTATACATGATCCTATGCGCGCACGCACGGCGTCGCGGAGTTGCGCTTAGCCACTAGTAACATATTTTAAGAAATAAGTTCTTTGATTTGTATTAGACCCGAGATTCGCGACAGATGTGGGCGCGAAGTCTGTATATACCCGTCTTATTCGCGCCATCTTGATTGTACGCAGTGCGAGAGGAGCGAGGGACGATGAATTGTGAGAATAAAGACACCAATCATACCAATCCTGAGACGGACTTCCGCCTAAATTGCGACGGGCGGTGAGATTTTAATTGTCTATTTTGTCAATCTAACCCGGTCTGTAATTCCCTTTTTATTGGTCAACAAACACATAGACGGTCAAATATTACATAAGTATAACCTTACTTATGTTCTGTATTATACTTATTTCGATATCCAGGTCTGTACTCCTTTCTATTTGTGAGTAAACACATAGAAGGTCAAATAGTACATACGTCTAACCTTACTTTTTATGTTCTGTATTATATATGCAAATAATTTCACATATGTCCTTAGTCCATTTTAGTTGCTTTCATACGATGTGTTGACGTCGTCGTGAAAATAAAGTTTAACTTTCACGATTATCTGATTAAGCGATTGGGATTTGTATTTCTCTGCGATGAAACTTCACAGGGGGTGTGAATAATAATAATAATAATATGAACATTTATATAGCGCAGCTACTATAAATATATACTCTACTGCGCTTAAATAATTATTTAATTATTATTACCCATGGTCACAAGTTACATTTCAAACCCACACAATAATATTGCGTACTTTCTCAACTCCCCGGGGAGCATACTAGTCGAGCTGCCACTGATGATGGCGCTAAGGCTAATTAACACCCGACCATGGTACCCATTTATACACCTGGATGGGTAGAGAGTAATAATTGTCATTGTTGGTCAGTAAATACAATAATTTGTATAGACTATTTGGATATTCAGTGTTTTTTTCCTCAGAGATATCCTGTATAAAAGAACCCAATCTCATTAACGGCAGGCAAGTGTTCATTTCACCCGTAACATACTGATCATATACTTGAATGGATTTTGGTGCCATTTAGATTAATTCGAATATACTTGTCAAATATATTTAACACAAATATCTAAAAGCCTCTGTTTAAAAAAAAAGATACACCATCATAACTAAATATGCGCAGATCCATACCATTTAAATAAACATATGTCAGCACAATTAATTTTATATTTTGTTGTTAACACTTTCTATTTGCTTATAAATGTATAGAATCGACACATTTTACATTCAAATTTCATATTCCAAACTAACTAGTATGTACATGCAGCAGTATTAAAATGCATAATTTCTCATCCTACAGTCAGTGTGCAAGTAGGACTATGGCTGCAAACATTTTATGTAGGCGATGTCTAGGCTGGCGATGGCATCTATTCTGCATGCTCTAATACGGACCAAGAACGGATATCCCCACGAGGTTTCTATCCCATTTGCGAAATGAAAAGTACCCATTTACTTCGATCCAAATGTGAAGTATTCCCAACTGAATCACGTGACCATTAAAGTTTCTTCTTAACTTAATACTTTGTTGAATTGTCCCTCCCCACAAAGACAAAAATGTGACTAGTATTGGAGGTACCTGCGACTGGGGGCGGGATGGAGGGGGGGGGGGGGGGTGGGTGGAGGAGGCAGAGATACATGTCAGAATACCTTCTTTCCTGATTTTCAGTTGACAATACATGATTTTGCCCGAGAATGACAGACTTTTTCCCAAATATGACACGATTTGCCCGAATATGATATGAGTTTGCCCGAATATGACATGATTTTGCCCGAATATGACATGAGTTTGCCCGAACATGACATGATTTGCCCGAATATGACGTGATTTTGCCCGAATATGTCATGATTTTGCCCGAATATGACATTAGTTTGCCCGAATATGACATGAGTTTGCCCGAATATGATGTGAGTTTACCAGATTAATTGCCACCAAAATGGCGTGGTAGGAGGTGCATCGGCTTATTCAACACTTTTAGGGGGTATGCTAAATTGGGGGCTTTAGCTCCCCTAGTCCCAAGAGAAACATACCGTTGCCCCGGCATAATCTTTGAAGGGCTTTTAAATCATTGTTACGTAATGTACAGAAAGTTATATTTCTAGAACTATTGGAATGAGTTGAGATGGGTGTTTGCCACAGCTATTTGCCATCCATATGAAGTTTCTTCCAGCCATTATTTCATCTTAATTCTTATCCCACTTCTATTTATCATCTTATTTGTCGTTGTTCTCATCCCTTGTCCCTTGCTAGATTTTGTGGCATATAATTGCGATGTAATGTAATCTATGGAAATTATGCTAGAACTATTGGAATGAATTGAGATGGGTGTTTGCCACAGCCATTTGCCATCAATATCAAGTTTTTTTTTTTATAGCCGATGTTTTATATTTATTCTTATCACACTATTATTTATCTTCTTATTTTTCCTTGCTCTCATCCCTTGTCCCTTGCTAGATTTTATGACATATGATTGCGATGTAATGTATGGAAATTATGGTGGAATTAATTAAAATGAATTGAGATGGGTGTTTGCCACAGCCATTTGCCATCAATATCAAGTTTCTTATATCTGTATATAGCCAATGTTTTATATTTATTCTTATCACACTATTATTTATCTTCTTATTTTTCTTTGCTCTCATACCTTGTCCCTTGCTAGATTTTGTGACATAATAATTGTGTTTGTACAGTGATTAGGATACTACTTTTAATTTTGATATACACATCGTAGTGTGGATACTGTATTAGGTTACCCCATCCACCCACACAGAACTCACCATAATTTCTATCAAATTGAAACGTGTGTACAAGTGAGCGAAGATGGCGCACCATCATTTCTACATTTCGGTCCGATAAAGTTTTAGGGATTTTGTCTTGACATGAACATGTGAAATATATATTACGGACTATCAGCATCTTTACAACATAACCGCATCATTGGGACAAATCTTGCAAAACGAATAGATAGATGGTGGCGCACCACCATTTCTATATTTTGGTCCAATGAAGTTTTCGGGAATTTGTCTTGACATGAACATGTGAAAATATAGGGCCTAGTTATCAGCATCCTTACAACACGATCTGTAGACAGGACGGCATCATTGGGACAAGATCTTGCAAAACGAATATAAAGGTGACGAAAAGTGATCGTAGATGACGCTCTATCAAGTCCATTTTCTGGCAGGATTAAGTTCAACATGAAGGATTCTATAACACCTTTAAGCGAATGTGATTGTTTAATGCTTAAATTGTGAACCTATCTGCATCCTCTTCCTCGGTTACTTTTCTCTTTCTTGGTGTAGTAGAAAGTGTCATACAGATATTTTACGAAAATTGTATGGTTCTTGTTGTTTTCATTTCAAGCAAAACAAAAACAAACGTTACATTTCTAGATCTGGCTTGACCACTGAGAATTTAAAAATGGTCAATGGATGACCTTTGACATTTTCCCTTCTCTGCATGACTGGAATGAATGCACCATTATGCTGGCATAATTTGGAAAAACAAATGCGCTCCATTGGGGCACCAGGGGGTCATTGGGCATTATGCCGAATCAGAGGCTTCGATATATGCAACATGCAATATGCAATTTGCCCCGCCAACCCACTCCGCAACCTTTTTGAAAACCTGGTGCCGCCAAATTATATGCGTAGGTTATCTTTTATGTCGATTGCACTTGTTTTTGTAGTTTGCGGTATATACAGGGCGCACCACTAAAGCGGTCTCAACTGAAGCTTGTCTATACCCTGTCTGCCCCCCAGCCCTACCTTCCAGCACTGTATGGGTAAAACGTTCTCATTTTCTGCCGTTTCCCATCAAATTCGAAATCGATTGAGACAACGGGTGCCATTTCCATTTCCACACAGTGCCTCCTGACCCTCGGGGCGCCTTTTAGTGCACACGTCCTCATGGAAGTTTTGTTTTCTCCTTTTGCTTGGACTCACAATTGATGACACAATGGACGGTTTATTTGTAGTTTTTGTTCTTTTAAAAACTAACAGTACAAAATAACCTTCCTTTCTTCCTTCCTTCCTTCCTTCTTTCCTTCACGTTTGGAGACCCATTTGTAAATTATTTTTTTTTGCATTTTGAATAGTAACAATCGCAAGTGTAATTGTTGGCTTAAGAGTCCATTTGTAAAACATGAAATGTCTGCTATTTGTCTGCTACTTGATTATCATGATGTCCGTAAAGAGTCTGATTTTTGTGTTGGTTGTCAAAATCATCAATTATATAATCTTGTTCTCCCTACACGTCTTGGATATCCATTTGTGAATTACATTGTGTATGCCTTTTGAATATCAAATATCGCATCGGAATTGACTGTGGCGTAGCATCGAGGCGGGGGGGGGGGGGGGGCACGTTTCCCCTCATAATTTGCCCAAAACAATATCATTAACAATTATCCCTTTTCCCTCTACCCCTATACGCCATTCGAACATTTCGATATGATGAAGAAATACAATTTTCCCCTTTCCTCTCTTTAAAATAAAAGGTATATAATTTCCCTACAGGTATATGTATGAAACGTCGCTCTGAATATATTTACAAATGTACAAGAAAAATGAATGAATTAAAAACGTAAACACACACACACACACACACACACACACACACACACACTTATAAACCAACATACGTCAGTGGATTCACATCAAAACACACATCATGCACATAAACAACTACACACGCAGTTACGCAAACACACACACACATACGCTTACAAACACACACACATACCCATACATAAACAAACACATACATGTACATATCAATTGTTAACCAACATGATACAAAACCTATACAAACATCATATCAAGCCACGAATTACCAAACGAACTTTTCACCCAGACTCAGGCAACCACAATACAGACAAACACATACGCACGCATACACACACGTACAAGCACTTCAATATGAATAAATCAACATGAATGCAATAAAAAAAATATGTACATGCCTCCAAGTACAGTGTCAATAATGCGGCGCGTTTCATTGAGCTGAATAAATAATGTTCGGCGCGTGTCTGGCACAAACATTACGTGAAATTTGACACCGAGTGTCCCCCATAATGCGTTTTATATGCATAGCCCAAGACCAAAATTGCATGCACATTAAATGGCATCACATTTGACAGTTTATCACATTCGGCCAATTTAAGAAAAGTCGAGCACATTTCGCGCAAGGGGAGAATACTGGGTTTAAGTTCAAGGTTATTGCTCCCATGTGAGAATCCTTGCCCCCCTCTCACCTCCCCCTTGTAGCAAGAAGATGAATAAATACTCTAAGATGTTTTAATTTATTATTTTGCTATGTTGTGAGACTTCGTGAGACATTTGTTCCCACCGCCCCCTCACTCCCCCCCCCCCCCCCCCCCCCCCCCCCCCCTCCTGCATGGATGACCAGTGTCGTAGCGTGGTATGACTGATTTGGGACCACACATTATGGTGTTTTTTACAAGTTCCCCATATGTTTGTTTTATTGTTTCCCCCCCCCCCCCCCCCACACAATTATAGGGGGGGGGGGGGGTGAGGGCACAGGCCCCATCATGCCCCCCCCCCCACCCCCGTAGCTACACCCATTCAGTCGCTATGCAAACTTCATTAAACTTTGTCGGTTGATAACCTTTCATGATAAGTCAATTCGATTCGGTTCACTTCGATTCAATTTGATGAAAAACGATTCAATCGAAAACAATCGCCACATATCAATTTATATTGCATCACATTTGGCAGCTTATCACATTCGGCCGCATTTTATAAGTGAAATCGAATTCCCCATTGCAATAAAATTGCTATTTTCAAGGAGCCAATGTTTGTTTTCCCTATTTCTGAACCGATTTTGCTCAAACTTTCAAGGAATACACCTCATGTTTGTGTTCTTATAATGAAAACAGCTATTTGCCAGCGCCTTTCCTTTCAACAACCAGAGAAAAAACAGTATTTTAACCCGTTGAAAATGGTTTGAATTTGGTATAACATGCATTATTCATAGACCACAGTCTAAGCAGTTTTGATGCCAGGTTAAAGTGATCCATTAACTTTGACAAATTCCATCAAAAACCATAACTTGGAGCTTTCCCACTTCTCTTGTACCTCGTTGTTTGGATTATAGTAACAGAAGAATGAAAATGGGTTTTGATTTTCAAAATATCTCCATAACTATTGAGATATTTATGACTATGTGAAAAGTGTTCCAGTAGCGCTTTTCGATTGTAGTAAACCAACGACCCCCGGTTCGATTCCGACCTTGCCGCTTTTTGTATTTGCTATTTCAACAACAGGGTTGTTGAAATTTATTCTAAACAACAGTTGTTGAAAAAATTAAAACAACAGTTGTGTAAACTTTAAACAACTGGGGTTGTTGAATGTTTTCAACAACAGTTGGATGGTTCATATGTTAAACAGCGGTTGTTGAAAATGTTCAACAAGTTGTTGAATTTGTTTACACAGCGTTTTAACAGTGTATCACACATCATTCAGATGTATCGGATATGATTGAAGTCTCAAATATCACTTTTGGAGAAAAAATATAACGTAAATAGATCACTTTAAAATAACAATTTTATTTTTTACCTGATACTGTGAGTGGTAATCCATCTTAATCAGATTCAACTTCTCCTCGTCAGTTAGTCTTCCCGTCAGCCGCCCCCATGCTTTTGATACATCGCACTCCCTACAGTACTTGGTAAGACCAGCGACTAGCCCCACGGCGCCGAGTGTTACGCCAGAAACGACTAGAGCGACGACTATCACTGGCATCTTCCCGCCTTGCTATATCTGTAATAGTGGAATATTATAACAAGCATTACAATGTTAAACATTATAATCGTATTCATTTTTCAATGAGTAATGGTGTGTGTTATCCCTACGCCAAAACAATATGTTTTTTTTTTCATCAATTTTTGCAATTTCAAAGAAGTATTCTTGTTTTCCTTCTAAATATTGTAATTACTTCATAGTTACTTAAAATATCAGGTTTCAAAAAGCAAAATGAATACTTCAGATATTTCCAGAGAGATCCATTTTTATTTTGTTTTCTTGTTTGCAGTTCCATGAACAAAGACAAAAACGAAGAAGCACTCTAGTTACAGAGATGATAAAAGATGACCTGGAAAATTGTCCTTGGCATTTAAAAAAAAGGTTTCACTCATTTATTAGCAAAGGAGTAAATAACCGGGGGATTTCCCAATCATCCGATTCCCTTTGACCTTTAAGATGAGTGACAAAAGGTTGTTAATGCCAACAATCTTACCTCAAATAGATCGGAGTCTTACCAGATCTCTCTACCGGAAAGTTTCACAGTGTGGACCACAGTGTGAATACACTGTGTAGACTATGTAAAGTTGGAGCGTGTTTACAGTGTGAATACCATCACCCTGCGAACACACTGTGAACACAATGTGAAATTACTGAGATACACAGTGCGAGCGCACCATTTCACTGTGAACGCAGGAAATGTCGCACTGTGGCGATAGTGTGATCACAGTGTGTTCACAGTGTGCTCACAGTGTGCTCACAGTGTGAAATTGCTGAGATACACTAAGGCGACAGTGTGCTCACAGTGTGTTCACAGTGTGATCATAGTGTGTTCACAGTGTGGTCACAATGTGAAATTGATGTGATACACAGTGCGAGCGCACCATTTCACTGTGAACGCAGGTAATTTCGCACTGTGGCGACAGTGTGCTCACAGTGTGTTCACAGTGTGGTCATAGTGTGTTCACAGTGTGATCATAGTGTGTTCACAGTGCGGTCACAGTGTGTTCACATTGTGAGTTGGTTCTCAGACTGTTAACACGCTCCAATTTAACACTGTGGTCCACACTGTGAAACACAGTGTGTTCACACTGTGGCACATTGTGTTCTTTCCGGTACGGTCTGTTTCTCTTTCCCCGCTAGTGATCGAGTAATCGAGTAATATTTGTAGAGCGTCATGAATGACATTTCCACAGCGACAAAATGTCGTTAAAATTAATGATTTTCTTTAAATAGATCTTTATGTCACGATATAATTTCTTTCCTTTGTCATTTTATTGCTGGAGTAATATGTTTACCCTGTCATGGTAGACAGTTTCTAAAATAAGTAAGTATAGGCGAGCAAGATAATATCATATTCTTCCAACATGACTATTATCCGAAGATGCCGTAGATGGGGAGTCGATCCCTTTCCAGAATGATCAACATTTTATGAGTTAACATTAAGAACTTTCCCTGATTTATGTCGATATTTTACCGCATACCGTCATGACCAATGACAAGAAAACGATGAAGATGGGATTCATTTTACTGAGTGATCGACATTTGGAAAGACACAAACGGTCGTTAACATTTAGGATTTCCCTAAGGATGGGTATCTATATTTCACCACACACTTTTATCCTTTTCCCCGTTATTGATCAAATAATTCGAGAGTCATGTAATGAAAGACGCTTTTCCAAATAAAGGGCATGCATTACTGTATAACTTCACACAAATATGACAGATTTAAAAAAGAGAGATGGAGAGCGGTTTTATTGCCCCTCATGATCGACAGTTGGCGAGCAGCAAACAGTCGTTAACATTAAAGGGATAGTTGAGTGTTGGTATAGGGGGGCACTTCACAAAATATTTTTTTGTGAGATAATGAAAAACTGACTGTCAAATTTGAAAGAACATACAATTTTAATGACAGAATAAAAAAAATTTGAACAAAATCGGTTCAGAAACGGCTGAAATATCCATAAACATATTTTTATTCAAAAATTCTTCACCAGGGGATATTTTGACTTTTTAGAAAAAAAATTTAAAATGCTTACAGACTACTTTGAAAAAAATCTGAATAGGTTTTTAAAAAGTTGTTGATGATATCTCTATTGAATCATTATTTTAACAAAGCATTAAATGCACAAAAAAGGCTAAAACAATTATTTTTTTAGAGAGCGCCCTCTTGAGTTGTAACGGCTCTTTTTGAATGATAACAGGGGTTTTACTTAGTCGTTTGTAATTGTGTATACTTTTCGAGCATGGTGAAGTTATAACTATTATTTTGTACCGTAATGGTGCAGGTTTTGGTTACTAAAGTTAAGTTTGACCAATACTCAACTATCCCTTTAAGGATTTCCCCTGCTAAAGATGGGTCTGTATTTCACCACACACTTGTATCCCTTGCCCCGTTACTGATCAAGTCATATAATACATCAGTCATGTCATGAAAGACGTTTCTTTTCGAAAATGAAAGGCAAGCATTCCTGTCTAATTTCACACAAATTTGACAAATGGCAAAAGAAAGATGGAGAGCGGTTTCATTTATCCTCATGATCGGCAGTTAGTGAGCAACAAACATTCGTTAACATTAAGGATGTCTCCCAAATATAGGTATATATTTCACCACACTTTTTTGTTTATCCCTTTCCCTGTTATGTATCAACTTATACATCATTCATGACATGGAAGACGTTTTTTTTTCTGAAAGAAAAGGCAAGTATTACTTTATGATTTCCTACTAATATGACAAAAGAAGGATAGAGTGGTTTCCTTTTCCCGCATGATAGACATGTGGTGAGCCACATTAACTCGTTAACATAATGGTGTTGTCCCATATCACCGGATAGCGTAGTGCGGATGCCCGACGGATATACATTTTGCGAAATCAAATTATCCGGTTGTGAGAGTCGCCTCCGTAGCTTCATGCACAGAACATTCCGCCGGATATAACAACGTACATCGCCTGACAAGGAACGCATTCGTCGAGAAACAAGAAACGGACAAGAAACGCATACGAACGGATTCATAATTTGGCTCTCCTTAGGGCCCGGTCACATATCACCGGATAGCGTAAACGTATGCCCGACGAATAGACAATTTGCATTATCAAATTATCCGGTATTGAAAGTTGTCTCTATTGCCTCATGCACAAAACATTCCGCCGGATAGAACAACGTACATCGCCTGACAAGGAACGGGCAAGAAACGTTTACGAACGGAGATTCTGAACGGATTGAAAATTTTACTCTCCGTCGGGCATCCGTTTACGCTATCCGGTGATATGTGACCGGGCCTTTAGGGCGTCCGTTCACGCTATCCGGTGATATGTGACCAGGCTATTAACGATTGTTGTTTTCTCTCCTGACAGATGTACCCTACCGCATACATGTTTTCCGAGAATATTATTGATTAAGAAATATTTATATCCATTCATGTCATATTTGGTACAGAAAAATAAGTCCAAAGATAAGTTGATTCACACTATCATTTCCTGCCAACACGACCAACGTGAAAATAGAGCTAAAAAGCTTAGCCCAGTGACATTTGCGGATGACTGTAAAAAGTCGTTTAAATGTCTTTAAATGACCTTTATACGATGATTCTTGTTTTTATCATACGCCATTTTGTTATTGTTTTTATTTGTATAGTAGACCAGGATTTTTTTTGGGGGGGTATATTGGTGGTATTTTCTAAAGTAAAATTTAAACGTGCAGTTTATTTTGTTATTAAAAAACTTTACTAGATAGATGAACATTACTGATCTTTTCCCCGAGGCTATGTAACATTTACAGATAAGAAATACTATGAGGATAACTATAATAGTTTAATTTAGCTATTATCGCGCATTTTCTGGCTATAATTGAACAAGTTCGCCCAATTTCTGATTTGTTGACATTTTGTGAAAATCTACGTTTATAGTATTCATGTTATTCCTTAGCTATTTTATCCCACACATATACTTTGTTTGTTGTTCATAGGCCTTATTGACGCTTGTTCGTTGCATGGACATTTATTCTGTATTTTAAATTTCTATCCCCTTTTCCATCAAAAAGAGGACGTCTTGCGTCATCAAAAAAAAAATTACTTTTGCTGTGATTGCAAACGAGACCATGGCAAAATTATTTCACCAGTTAATATAGATTATATAATATTCAACATTTGTATTTACTTTAGGAAAAAGAAACAAATGTGTAGGATTTTTTACATTAATTTTCGAAAAAGATTTACCCTGAAATAATATCTGTTTCTATATTTAAAAAAAGAAGATGTGATCTAGATATTTCTTGACACCAAGAGCGAATCATTGGCAGTCTTATCTTAGAAATCAAATACCACATTTCTGTAGAAGAATCATGGCCAAGGTTTCAGTCCAGCAATGTTGCTTTACGTTCAGCTTTACGTGCCCGACGTGACCATTAGTAAACATGGAAAAAAAGGTTCATGTCTAACAACGTCTTATATTTCATGTGCGATTTTTTTTTTAAAGGAGAAGAATGGCTGAGGTTTTCATCAAACTATCCTGACATTTACAACGTATCGTCAAAAGGTCACGATGATGATTCGTCCATCATAATACCACATTTTCCCCGGAGATAAGTGAACGACTGAGATATTTCAACTGTCATTTTGACATTTGAAATCTAAGTCGAATGAACATTTCCTCCCCGTTATTTTTTTTTTGTTTGTTTTTACAAAACAGGACATAGTAGCAAGCTTTGTCGGCATGAGATAAATGGGATAAGTGCGACATATGTATAACAAATGTTCACAATTTGCGCAATCATAAATAGGTATTTTTGGATAATTGCTGTTTTTAATATTTTAGCAGATGTGCGTTTTGTATGTTTTGTTTTGAGCGTGTGTTTGTGGCTGTAGATGAGCACGCGTGTGTGTTTTTTCTTCTCCTCTCTCACTGTCTCTATGTCTCTTGTGTATTATGTATGTGTATGTATGTGTGTGTGTATGTGTGAATATGTTATATGAGTATATGTGTGCTTAAGTGTGTGTATGTGTGTGTGTGTGTATGTATTTGTTTGTGAATGTGTGTGTTTTTGTTTGCGTGACATTTATTTGTGTATTTTATTTCATAGTGTCAGGACTGATAGTGTTAAAAGATACTGTATAATACTGTATTTCTCTATAAATATACTGTACATTTTAAACGAGAGAAATAAGGTAACCAATGTGTATAACACTTCATTATGATAAGTAATATAATCTCATTTCTTTAATTTCTGGGACCGTACCAACATATCGACCCTGTCCATTAATTATTTTTCTTCGACCCCCTCCAAAAAAGAATGTTACCCGTTTTGCGCCTCAGAATGTGAAAGCTAATCGATACCAAACCGAACGTGCAAGATCCAGTGTTGGTAAGAAATGAAATCATAGACGGTGTAATGGGGTGGGGGAGAGGGGGGGGGGGGGAGTGATAAGGGTTCCCACGATTAGGTAGGGGCAAATTGAGGCCTAAAATAAGTATATATTATATTCAATTGAAGTTTATTGCAACCAAATTGTTTGTGGCTGGTGATGAGAATGCGTATGTGTGTGCTTCTTTCTTCCTCTCTCGCACTGTCTCCCTGTATCTTTTGTTTTGATTATTATTTTGTATGTATACTTGTGTGAATGTGTGTTTTTGTTAGCGTGACATTTATTTGTGTATTTTATTTCATAGTGTCATGACTGTAGGATTAAACGATACTGTATTGTACAAGCACTGCTTTTTAGTGGACCCCTCTTGTTTCCAATATGTATACCTTAATATTTGTAAATGATTATAATTGATTTGTAATGTTTTGTTGGAAACACGAATAAATTAAATTGAATTGAATTGTATTTTGGTATACGGTACATTTTAAATGAGAGAAGTAAGCTAACCAATGTGTATAACACTTCATTATACATTATACTTAGTAATATAATCTCATTTTTTTTAATTTCTGGGATCGTATACCACATAATTATCGACCCCGACCTTTAATTATTTTTCTTCGACCCCCACAACAGCAAATGTTACCCGTTTTGCGCCTCAGAATGTGAAAGCTAATCGATACCAAACCGAACATGCAAGATCCAGTGTTGGTAAGAAATGAAATCATAGACGGTGTAATGGGGGAGGGGGGGGGGGGGGGGGTGATAAGGGTTCCCACGATTAGGTAGGGGGCAAACTGAGGCCTAACATAAGTATATATTAATATATTAAATTTAAGTTTATTGCAATCAAATAAAGTTGGATTGTACGCCTTTTTAAACAAATATCATGATTAACTCTTGCCTTGCCATGCCAGTATATGAAATTCATATTATGCCACCGCAGTTAATGTGTTCTGCTTTTACTGTACAGAAAAAAAACTAATACTAATGTTAAATAACGTGGTATATGGACTCTTCTGCTCTGAAGCAAGGAGAAATTTAAATATCATCATCATCATGCGTGGGGACGCTTCATCTCGGTTCGCCATGTTGAACTATGTAGGCTAATTCGTGCGTTACACACCGTGCGCAAGGGCGTTCGTAAGATGGCACCACGCGTCTGATTTACGAATACGAACCACCTTTAAACCACGTTGACCGCCAGTAAGGTATGCATTGCGTCAGTGGCATATAGTGTGGTCGGATTATTATGCTTTCTGATGTTTTATATATTTCTTAATTTTTGAAGGGATAACCCCTTTATTTGTACATATTGTTTTTTTTTAGTATTGGGGGGGGGGGGGGGGCATGGCCTACACCCCCCCCCCCCCCCCCCCCCCGTAGCTATCCATTATACGCCTCTGTATTGTGTCCTTGAATAACCTTAACGACAAGCTCGGTTATCATGATTAAAGTCTTGCATTACATGTCTTGCCGCGGGAGGAGATTGGTAAATGTAACATTACTGCAGCAAGATAATGTTATCAACGCTTAAAGTCATACCTGTAAAGTGTCCAAATCCACGAAAATTACTTGGAGCTTCCTCGTTTCTACCGTGTTGTTTAGCTTATGGTAAAAGAAGAATAAAATAGGGTTTGATTTTTTCAAATGTCCCTTTAGTATGAAGATAATTATCATTTAAATCTTTTATTTCAATCACGTTGATTAAAGGAACTACAGCGTCTAGATGGCCTAATTTTCACAATTCGGCTCTCTATAAGTGATTTTCCTGAAGAAAAATAATTTAGCAGTCATTTCTCATGAAATCAATCAATTTTGGGATAATTAGTAAATATCTTATTGTCCTGGGAACGCCCCTTTTAAATCGCCAAAATGTGACGTCATCTAAAGACCGGACTAATGAATTAAATTCTGTAGATGACGCGTCATGACGTAAACAAATGAATTGTCAATCACACGTCGATCACGCCGCCGATTCCGGACGCTAAATGTGGGTGGGGCGTAAACTGGCTGCTAAGTGAGATTTGGCATCAGAAAACTAGTCTTAAATCACTACTGTGTTTAATTTCATGGATTTTTCTTCGGCATACCAATGCTTCAAGTCATCAACTATTGAATAAGTGTCAAAGTACGTTGTATTCTGTAGGTCCTTTAATGCTTTTGATAAAAAGTACAATTGTCCTAGCTGAGAACGTCCGCATACAGCACCCGTGAGATTGAACTTTGAGCCGAGCGAGTTCAAATTTGCACTTTGTGTAAACATACACGGGTGCGAATATCTCAAACGGATCATTCATTACTGCGACAAATGTATGGCAGACCATCAGTATTCGGTGATAAAATATGAACTCAATATTCGGTTTTTTCCCTAGGTAAACAGTGTTCGTTTTAATAGTAAATATATAATCCATTGCGGATATAGTATCGGAAATAATATCGCTAATGATATTCGTTTGTCTCGCAATGTCAAACTAGGAATCTAAACGATCATGACGTTTCGTATGCTACTGCAATACTTTGTCAAATGATAATATCGAATGTAGACACTCGGCTTTTATGCTCTACCGTGGCTCCCAACATCACAATCTCGCATGAGCGATTGCGTTCCTGATAGGTCAACAACGGAACACGCCGATTGGCCGGTGCACACGGGCAAACAACCAATCAACGGGACACTGGATCGGCCCGCCTAACGAAACAGCGTACGATACGTCGCCACGACACTACCCCGACCAACCGGCCCCCAACGGTTGATGCCAAACCCACGGTAGAACCTAGCCACCTTCTCGCTACAACGCTCATATCTACGTATCAATTTCAGGGCAGGGTGCCCGTATGTTCAATCAATACTAGTAAATATATAATCCATTGCGGATATAGTATCGGAAATAATATCGCTAATGATATTCGTTTGTCTCGCAATGTCAAACTAGGAATCTAAACGATCATGACGTTTCGTATGCTACTGCAATACTTTGTCAAATGATAATATCGAATGTAGACACTCGGCTTTTATGCTCTACCGTGGCTGACAAAGTATTGCAGTAGCATACGAAACGTCATGATCGTTTAGATTCCTAGTTTGACATTGCGAGACAAACGAATATCATTAGCGATATTATTTCCGAGTGTTCGTTTTCTTTCAAACTTTCACAAATCTTTCAATTGTATTTTACAATGATATTGATATAGGATTGAAGTCTCAAATGTCATTTTGTGCAATATCTGACACTTTACAGGTATGACTTTAAAGGCACATTATAGCTTTTGGAGCACCACTAAATTATTATCCCAACAAACCTTTTAATTATAAATAACAACATTGCAAAATTAAATCAATATCACTTATAACTGAATTTTGGAATACCAATTTGACGTATAATAAAACAAACAAAAAACACTGCGGATTCAGCGGACTATCTTTTTCTTTCGATATAATACGGACATTAGAAGGAATTTAGTAAGTCACATTTCTCTGTCATTACTAGCGTACAGTCTCATATATGACTATCAGTGATGTTGTTTGTTTTTATGTCGTTAAAACGACATAATATATTTAAACTTTTGTATTGTTTATATTTTTGTATTACAGAAGGTTTAGGCCTTGTCATTAAATGCATTATGTTGCATGTTTTTTATTTGTATTTTTCACATGACTATACAGTAAGCAATTTCTTTACTAATATCTTTTTATTGTCTATATGTAAATTTAATTAATTCATTTATATTTATATTATCATGTTAGGGGGGGGGGGGGGGGTGGTCCTTATACTGAATAGGCATTTTCCAAAACCACAAAACATACTAACAACTCTAGTGATTCACTCATTCCTGGTTATATTCATATTACCAATAGAAGCATGGAACAGGTTTGGGTTTTTCGAATTTCCTTTTCTCTAAAAAGATATTTACGATTGAAGTGTTCGGGTTTTAATTATCCACTGGAAAGTTTTACATGTGTATAAGAGTCAGTGCAATGAGTTAGGGACTATCACTTTGCATTTTCACAGTAATTTACTCGGCCATATAACATTAATTTAATATAAAATGTTCACACATTACTTAAAGTGGACATATCAGATCACAAAAATACACATTTTACCAATAATTCATCACTTTTTGCACACTCATGTCAACAAAGTTACTAGATCCCTTTGAGCGTCCATAACATTATATAATCGCCTCCCTTCCACGTACCGGGAAACATGTAACACAATCACGATATGCGGAATTATCTCAGATAGACTAAATAATAGTAATTATCATTCAAATGCATCCCTTTGTATCGAATAAGGCCAAATAGCATGGTAGATACATTACAACTGGAGCGTTTTCTAGAAGTGAGAGGTGGCTATTTAATACACGTTGTCCACCCGGAAGATATTGTATTGTGCATGGCGTATTTTGGGTAGGGGGGAGGAGGTCTCCCAAAAGTTGAATAGGCCTTTAAGCTTCCATACCATTAATTATATTGGAGTAATTTTATATATTTTATCGCCTCCCTCCCACGTACCGGGAAACATTTAACACGATAACGATAAGCGGCGATATCTCAGATAGACTTGGTCATTCACCTCAATCCTTTCCCTAATTTGTCAAGGGAGGGGGGGGGGGGGGCTCCAACCTGCATGTGTGTAAGCGCGATCCGCTTCGGGTCGGTCGGGTCCAGGGGGCGGAGTACCCGGTGTGGTGCTAAATCCGTAACCTGCGAAATTCGTACCCAGTCGCAAATGCGCATGCGCTTAGATAGTTATGGTGCGTGTCTATTACTATTAACTATTACTATTAACTATTACGCCGCAATTTAATGCTAATACAAAATCGACGCATGTTTTATAATACCTTTAGATGGCGTGCACATGGAGTTTCTTAATCAACCATCGGGTTCTGACAACACTTTGTGCCGCAAGGAGCCTCAAGGAGGCATTTTTCATGCTTTATTACGACTGGGAACGATTTTCGCAGGTTTGTTTACGAGTTTATGCGCATGCGCATTTGCGACTGCATACGGATTTCGCAGTGCGTACAGATTTAGCG